>PHNY01290250.1:0-18123 GCA_003724115.2 Anethum foeniculum | reverse complement strand
CTCTTCCCCTCTCTCTCTCTCTCTCTCTCTCTCTCTCTCTCTCTCTCTCCCTCCCTTACTCTCTCTCTCTCTCTCTCTCTCTCTCTCTAATTCTCTCTCCCTTACTCTCTCTCAAATCTCTCTCTTCTCTCTGTGGTAAGTTTAATGGGGAAGGAAAGGCTTTTTGTTTGCTTACAAGACTTGGGGCATGATATATGAACTTATAAAGAAGCTGGGATAGTAGAGTAGTATAATAATATAATAATAAAATGAAGAAAATGTTTACAACATTTAATTTAAGAAACAAGGGTACTAAGAAAAGTCAAAGGGCACAAACAATGAGTGATATCCTTTGTTTTAAACCTATTAACAGTTCATTAATTAGCTATGATAACTTTATGTCAGTTAACATAATCTTGCCCAGCTCACTCCCATCTGCAACAGAGACCTTTACTTGTTTCTTTAGCATCCAAAGTCTGTTGCCCTAGTAATGGCGTACATCTTCCATTTCTGTAAATGACATGACAGATACTAATTATTGCATACTTTTCAGCACCAGGCATTAGCCATACCCTGGCTTCGAGTTAATTCGAAGTATTTTATTGACACTTTTTTCTTTTTTGCAAAAATAATTTATTTCTTGAGTTAAACACGCATCTTGCATAATTCTAAACATAATATCACAGAATTTCATATCCTCCGCTTTAAAATAATTAAGAATAGAGTTGTAATTTGAGCCCGGCGCGCTAAACGAGTTGAGCTCGGGTAGAGGTTACGGCTCGTTTAACTAAACAAGCCGGCTCGACTTGACTAAACTAGCCGGCTCAATTTTGACTCGTGAAATTAAATAAGCCGAGTTCAGGTAAAGGTTTAGACTCGATTAAGTGTAAAATTAAACGAGCCGGCTCGCCCGACTCACTAAAACCGGCTCGTTTAGCGAAATAAGCCGGCTTGACTCAACTCGACTCGTAAAATTAAACAAGTCGAGTTCGAGCAAATGTTTAGACTCGATTAGTTAAACGAGCAGGCTTAACTCGGCTCGATTAATCTTAACTCGAATTAAGCCCGACATTAAACTCGCCTCGCTTGACCCGAATTACGGCCCTACTTGATAATTACTTTTCTTAGTTCTTACACAAGGCTAATAGCCTAGGAGTTAAAATTAGAAAATTTTGTAATCACAATATAGAAAATTTTAAATTGACAGATGAGGAAAAAAAAATATTTTTTTTGTTCAATGTAAGACACCACTTTGCACTCTTGAATCAGTCTCACTAAGTCATTGTATCACATTAAATTCAGCTTCTCGCCTTTCTTTCCTCGGAGTAATTTATAATCAATATTACCTACATGATTTCAGCAATCATTAAATATAAATAATTCTCAAGAAAAATCAATTATTTAACATTAAATTTTTTGAAATCTTGATATATATTCTTAAATCTTAACTAGGAAGGACAATTAATACATTTACATGGAGACAAATAGTAATTGAAAATGTAATCATTTTAAATTATTAACATATATATTTAAAAGGTCTCATTATATTATTCCGTCAAGGTCCCAAAAAGTTTCATGTTGTTTGGCAGCGGGCTTATAAGTCAGCTTATGACTTATAAGCCCGAACTTATTTGTAAGTGTTTGTCGACCCAACTTATAAGTCGAATTTATAACTAAGCTGACTTATAAGCCCGAACTTATTTGTAAGTGTTTGTCGACCCAACTTATAAGTCGAATTTATAACTGATAAGTTGAATGTTAGCAGTAACACGTACTTTTTCTCAACTTATTTTGATTTTTCGTATTTTTACTAATTTTATTTTTTAAAATATATATGTTTTAAAATGTTAATTTAATTTAAAATTCATGAATCAAGATAATTATATTTAAAAGATTACTTATTTTAATTCATTTAAGTAAAAAACAATTTGACTTATAAGCAAAATCATCCAAACACTTATCTCACTTATAAGTATTCATCTACTTATCACTTATAAATTACTTATTCATTTTAAGTCATAAGTTAATATTTCTCAAACGAGCACTAAGTAAAATTATAATCATTTCAACAATAAATAATATGATTTTTCAACTTCCAATATATTCACTGAAACTCTATTATTTAACAAAGTTCAACATTCAACATTGAATCAAAATAAAGAGTGTGAGTATATATTTTTCATGATTTCAAACGATAAAAAAAGACAAGAAGAAAAAAACATACTACCTACCGACTTATTTGACCAATATGATTACACTAGTTGATATTACATTATCTTTTTTGTAATCATAAATGGTGTACATATTGTACTTGTACATAAAATTGATTAGTAATATTGTAGTGACAACAAACTTTTATGTCTACTTTAAGCCATGCAATAGCACATTTTCTAAATTAATCATGTACAATGAACCAAAATCTTTAATCTATAAAACTAATTTTGCCATTTCATATGAACATATCATTATCAATTTACTACAAATTGTCGTTTTCAAACATTTTAATTAAGACTTTTAAGATTAAATAGTAGATTAAAAAATAGTCAACTTTCTACTATATGTAAATTTATGTGTGTATCAATATTACTATACGCCTAGCCATCAATCAAGAAACGTTCTAATCCTTTTCTTCTTATACTTTTTACAACATGTGAAAACCTTTAAGTTTGATTAGACAGGGTCAATTATTCTATGTGCAAAGTAAATGAGATTTACAATCATATATTTTTAAATCTTAATTTATATTTAAAAATTAATAAAAATACTAATTTAATATTTTTAATCTGCTTCTCACAGATTATCAACTAGTATAATATTAAATTGCTTAACGGTATAAACTATATATTAATAAATATAAAAATGATAAACTACTACTCCCTCTGTCCCCCAGAATAGTGTACGTTTACTATTTGCCCGCATTTCGAGATTCCTATAAAGTGTAGTTCCATAATTTTTTTAGAAATTTTTAAAAAGTTTAATGTTTAAACTTTTATTCAGAAAAAAATTAAAAAAAATTATGAAACTATACTTAAAACGAGTCTTAAAAAACGTGTAAAAAAATAATATATAAAATTCAAAGGATTGAGGTAGTACGTAATAACAATTAATATAAACCAAATTCAACATAAAATTTAATTGCAAGGAAAATAACCGATCAAACCCGGTGTTCGATTAGACGCTAAGAACATGGGGGTACAGTTTATACAACAGTGAATTGAGATTAATCTGCATTTAGACACTGCACGATAGTGACACTTATATTAACTTATTACTCACATAATTGTTTCCACTAGGGACCATTTGATTTGAATATCACCCCCATAATTGAAATTTAATATATTCGAAATTTTAATGTAATGTAAAAATGTTACAAACACCTTGTTTGATACGCTAACGATTTGTAAATTTGGCAGATCAGATAGACTTGTAACAAGGTTGAGTGTGGTCCAATTAAGGATGGTGGAGTAAAAAAATAATGAAAAATGACAGTGTGAAATAATGTTATTATATTGTTTGGAGATTATTTAAATCCCAGCATGTATATTGCGTAGATAGACTATGCAATATAAAACTTTGTAAGGTTACAATAAGTCGGTAAGCTAAAGAAATGTTGGTAGTTTTTTTTTTAAATGCTAGATGCTTTGACCTTTGTCCCAAGTATCGTTAGCTTGTTCTTTTCATTTCTAAGTTTTTTTTGGATAACAGGTTATCCCGATTAGTTTACGCGCATCTTGATTGTTAATCTAACAGAAGGTTACACAACATCCCATCCCGACTTCAATGACGGTGGATATTGTTTTCATTTCTAAGTTGTTGGCTCTTGGCTGCTCCCTTCGCAGAAAATTAAATTTTTGAAATTTTTTAACATAATTATCGCAATTTGAGAAAGAAAATTTTTGTTTATGAAATTGGAACCGGGATTATATTCTATCATCATTATCAGCATTTTTGTTCGAGTCTTGGACTCAGATAGATGGTAAGTTATCTGTAGTTATTCTAAAATCTCGAGATGTTACGAATTGTTCTTGTCATGATTAAATTTTATCACCAACAAACGGAATTTAATATTAGTTTTGATCATGCATGGTTTACTCCCGCTCAATGTGTGATCTGACGGTATGATTTGGATCTGGTACTGGCTCTTCATCAGACACTGCTGCCGAAACAAAATGCAACAAGATTAATTATTCCTCAACTTCTTGCAAAAATGCCTGGGCGACATTTTAACGAATTTTTCACTCACTATTGCTCCATCTGTTGACCTCATCAACAAATATGGAGTCGAACGCTGGATGATGCATTCACATGAAAAAGAACAATTTATTTCATATTGTCAAAACAATGTGCAAAAGAAGGTTACAAGGTTGAGTGCTGCTGTGCTTTACAAATCCCAAATCAAAGTATTTATCTGCATTTTTACGCGTATTTTAAAGCCTGTTTCCGACCATTTAAGGTCTTTTTTCTGCTAAAGTTTATAAGTAGCTTATAAGAAGTTTGTTGTTATGTTGTGTTGGGTTCGGATGAAGTTTATGACAAGAAATAAGGAAAATTAGCCCATCTTCAAATAAAAAGATCTTAACACCACATACATATACATGTCCATTCTCAGACATTGATTGAACAAAACAAAAAATGCAACTAAAGAACATCACAAATCTAATGAAACTAACTCGCCCACATTTGTTTCTGTTAGAAAAATGTGGTACCATGAAAGATCTTGTCAAGTTTCATGGTCAGTTTATTACAACAGGCTTTTCTAATGACACTCTTATTCTCAGTAGCCTTCTTTCATTCACTGCATTGTCTCCTGTTGGTGATTTAGCCTATGCTTACTTAGTTTTTAAACATATTAAATCACCTAATGTTTTTATGTACAATACTATGATCAGGGCTTATGCTAATAAACCTGTAGAGGCATTGTGTATGTATAGATTGATGTTGAGGGTTGGTGTGTGTCCAAATAATTATACATTTCCATTTGTTATTAAGGCTTTGTCAAGATTTGATGATTATAGATATGGAGAGAGTGTGCATGCAACTGTGGTGAAATTTGGGTATTTTCTTGATCTTCATGTAGTGAATTCTGTTTTGCATATGTATGCGAATTTCGGGTTTTTGAGGGAGAGTGTTAAGTTGTTTGGTGAAATTCCTGAACCAGATGTTGTTTCTTGGAGTGTGGTGATTGATTATCTTGGTCAGTGTGGGGAGTTTGATGAGGTGCTTGGTGCTTTTGATGAGATGTTGGGTTATGGAGTTGAGCCGAGTTCGGTTACGCTTCTTGGCGTTCTTTCTGCTTGTACTAAAAGTGGGGAATTTTGTGTAGGGAAATTGATTCATTTGTATATAGTGAAGAATGAAGTGCAGGTTTCCGAAAATCTGGGAAATGGGTTGCTTCATATGTATGTTAAGTTTGGAGATATGGATTCAGCTGAGAAATTGTTTGATAGGATGAACGTGAAGACGGTTTTTACGTGGACCTCTATGATAGAAGGCTATATGCAGAAAGGTGATCGAGAAAGTGCCAGTTTGTTCTTTGATCGAATGCCTGAAAAGGATGTAACTGCCTGGAATGTGATGCTTAATGGATTCGTCGATGGGAATGATTTAACTGCAGCTGAAGTTTTTTTTAGAAAAGCACCAGAGAAAGATGTGGTTTCGTGGAATTCTATGATTGTAGGGTACGCCCAAAACAAGAACTTCATAAGATCTTTGGAGTTGTTCAAAGAGATGATGTTAGCAGATATCAGGCCGGATAGAATAACAATAGGCAGCCTTTTAGCTGTTTGTGGCTTTGCAGGTGCACTAAATTTCGGTGAAGCAGTTCATTCTTTTATGAAAAAACAGAACATCATGGGGGAGGAAGTTGAAGTAGCTTTAATGGATATGTACAACAAGTGTGGTGCTCCTGATGAAGCTATGAAGTCATTCAATGACATTTCCACAAAATCCGTGTTAGCTTGGAGTGCCATGATTGTTGGTTTAGCGATGAATGGCCTTTTTAAAGAAGCACTTGACTCTTTTGCACAGATGCAAAATGAACATATAAAGCCAAATGAGGTCACTTTCATCGGTGTTTTGTCAGCATGCAGCTATGCAGGCTGGGTTGAGGAAGGAAGAAGGCTATACAATGCAATGAGTGAAGTTTATGGCATCACACCAAGATCTGAACACTTCGGTTGTATGGTTGACATATTTGCACGAGCTGGATTATTAGAGGAAGCAGAAATCTTTATTCGGAATTTGCCAGTCAAGGCTGATGCAGGTGTCTGGGGAGCCCTTCTTGGTGGATGTAGATTGCACAATGATGTTCAGATGGGGGAGAAGGTAGCTGAAATTCTGACACAGCTGGATCCATCTCACTCTGGATGTTACATTCTTCTTTCAAACATGTATGCCGCAGATAGTAGATGGACAGATGCCGAGAAAGTGAGGAAAAAGATGAGAATTTCTCGAGTTCAGAAGACTCCAGGGTATAGCTTGGTTGAGCAAAGTTGAGACATTCGCCAGTTCTAGGTAGGAAATGCTTCTTAGTTCTTGCCATAAAACCCGAGCTAGTGGATTATGTTGAGCAAGGTTGAAGCTGTATATGTAATCTCAACAATGCCTGAGCAGCCAACCCAGGCCTATACATACATATCTAAGTTAGCTGCAATTTCTCGCTCTAGTATTGTTTGTTAAAAAGATCAAGTAAAGAATTTAACTAATAACTTCTTTAAGGGTTTATGACCAAACTAACATAAAGGGATAAAGTGCTGACTGAAAGATTGTTTACAAAGCAACTCAACTGGTACAAATGAAGATATTTATTGTCTTGGTCCCTTAAAGTTACAACTGAATCCGTAAGATGAGATTTAGTTCCAAATAAATACTGCAGTCTTGCATGTTACATACTTTCTGTCTGATTGGAAATACAATTGCTTTTTTCTCTTAATCTACTTCAATTTTCTTCTCCAGAGAGGAAGATCCTTGGGTTGGAATTAGCTCGCGACTCCAGCATTCACTTTATATTAATAAACTTTAGGTACAATGTTAGCCGCTTAGTGGTACGAATATCGCAGCTCCTGACAAGTTGCAACCCCCCTGATAAAAGCAAAGAATTCTCAGCTCAGCTGACTTCAGTGCAATTCCTCTAATTTCTTAACCAATACTTCTGCGGCTGCTTCTGTTCTTGCTTGATCCTACAGGTGTAACGGGCTTGTATTAAATTGGAACCAACTTTAGCAACTTACAACTATTCACAATGTACTGCAAAAATTCTTACCTTGCCTTGCAGACTTACTATAAGAGGTCCATTTCTGGATTCTCGATAACATCCTAAGTTTAGAAGAGTCATATTTAGAAGAGAGATTCCAATATTATGTGTGCTCATTACCTAAAAACATTCTTCAGACACTTACCAATATGTAGATCTGGAAATTCAAGGCAAAGTTTTGCTAGAGGTTGAGCAGCCTTTACCTGGTTTGTGTAAAATGCAAATAGTTAGAATAATTCTTGAGGAACTTGTTAGCAACATGTTCCATGCTAATCAAGGTTTACATGTATATAGAAATATATTTCTATCTCAATTCCACTCAACTCAAAACATTTCCTAATCTTTTGCAAGAAGTATACATACACAGTAATCTTAAACAGACAGGCCAATGAATAACAAAGCAAGCTCATATATAAATCATAAACATATTGTCAGTACTGCTAATAAAGTTGCTTTGGGATAAGTCTCCAATTGAGTAGTAAAACTAAAAACAAATGCATATACATAATTGTATTACTATGAAACAAATGTAACAATGATCGTACGAATATGATACATACATCTGAAATAGTCATGGTCAAGCGCTTTGACGCGAACGGTTCTGAGACCAGAAGGCTGCTGGATCTTGTTAATTCAATTAGACAATCCCATTGCAGATCCAACTCAGTAATATTCGTTGCAGAAAGAATAATTACATTTAGACACTTGATCTGCAAAAGGCCATGTGATCCGTTATTAAACTGCTCGACCATGTGATCACAAAATTAAGAGTTCATGAAACCATATACTCGTCATAATCTTCAGCAATAAGAGTATTATAAATTTTTATGAAACATGCAGATTGATGCTTCAAAATAGCACCAGGAAAGATCCGCACATACCAAAGGCACAAGTAGCTTGTCATGATGCAGCAATTCAGTGATACCCTCGGGCAGCTGAGCCATCTAAGTGAAAGAAGTGATTGCCTTGGTTAATATGATCAACTTGAATTGCCAATAGAAATATTTAAAAAATATATCAACTTTCAAAGGGATTATTCTATCTTTCCTTCAACATAAGACAAAATTCCAATTTTTTTTAGTGTCAATGTAAATCCGATTGAGACACAGATACTAAATTTTAAGCATCCATTTTTCCATACTACAAGGATAGAATGATCCATTGCCACATGAATGTCAGTTGATTATGAATGTGAAAGGGAATCCCTATTCTGTGACTTCCGGCTATCCTATGCTTTGAGGATCCCAGATTATCACGTTTTTTTTAACAGGCCCAAATTTTAACTTTAATTACCACAACAACATATTTTTATCAAATTACCATTTTACATATAGATACATGCACCTCAGTTCAACTTACAGAAGAGAGAGTCTATTCTCTGTATCAACTCACAATTTCTTTAATATAATAGTTATGAAAAACTACTAAAGTTTGACATCAATTTACCTCATTGCGGTCACCAGTGCATTTTTCACCAATAAGATGCCTTAAATATTCTTCAAATTCCTCATCAGGAGCCTGCATTGAAGTGTAATTAAATGTTCAAAATCCAAACTTCTTACTAAAACTAAATTTATGGAAAATAAGTAATTATTTCGAATATTCTCAAACAGTTGCATCTTTTTAAGTCAACTTATGAATGACAATACTGGTTTTATATTTCTTTCTGTTATCATATTAAATGTAGCAAATGCACAGGAAAGGACTGGAAATTCCTGTAATAATTATTTTTACATTTTTAGTTGAATAAATGACATGCTATCCAAGAATGGGCAAAATCATATATCGGAACTGGTTTAAAAAAAACACTAAAAACGAAAAATATTAAGATCAATAATATAGGACCTGTTCAATCCTTATTAATAAATATGATATTTCCGAAGGGTTGGCAATTCCCAAGATAGGCAATATTTCGTCATGATTTCTTTCAGTAGTCAACCGTTTCCCATACAGGGTAAATTACTTCTATATAAAAATCAACAAATTTTTATCTGTTATTTCTCTGTTTACTCATATATTTCTATCAAAGCCTGACCCAATATATCTACTGTATACACAAATATCCTACAGAAAGTATATCTTCTTTGATAATATGACAAACCGTTCGGACGCCAAATGCTTTTGCAACTCCAGCTAGAGTAACATCCGCATGCAGTGGGCCAACCGCTCCATATATGAACACCTGTACGACAGGATTAAGTTTTTCCGAAATAAGTAAATAAAAGTTAACTGTGAGCAATCTTCAAGCAATAAAAAAAAAAAAGAATAATGGTGTACCATATCACTTGTGCTTTTTCTTCGTTCAACTTCTTCAGCAACAGAATCAATCTGGATAGAGAAAAATGCGATAAGAAAGCAAAATGACGGTGTCCTATACATTCTTTTTAAAAAAAATCCCTTTCTGCTAAAACAAATTTGTTCCCTCCCTATATAATTACCATAGACAGTTCAAAACAGGATAAAAAATATATGATATCCTTTAGTCTAGTAAACTATCGCAGACAATGCTGCATTAAGGCGATTCTTTCCCAGAATACTCAAGTAACACGAATAAACTGATTTTACAAGCAATACTTTCAACTTCTCATTAAAGCTGGCCCATGTTGGCCTCTAAAAGATCATATGCAGACATTCCAAATTTGAACTACATAAACTTTATTGAAAACAGGAACACTGAACCTTACATTTGAATGTTAATTAATGTTTCGTATACGTACTTTTTGGGACTTGTGATTGTGAACCATGATGAAATATGTTTGGAAACTGATTAACTGATTTACCTTACAATGTGAGAATTTCACATACAATTTCAACGATATCTATCAATGTGTCATCTATACATGCAATAAATCTAGTTTTAATTTAGAATTTAGACAATACAGGGTTCAAGAAGTTAATCACCACATCAGTAGGGACTAAATGCATCAAAATGCATTTGAGCTAAAAAAAAGTTTTTCTTCAATCTTAGTTTGACCAAGCCGTAGACCATCTTTCAGATAATCTTGACTACATATGAGTTCATTCAGTTATATTTGAACATAGAGTATGGGTCGTCAGAAACAGCATAACTTCCTTACAAAATTTCATTTAAATGTCTATCAAAAATTTATGTAAGCTAATATCAACGTTCTCTAGTATTATATACATAATAATTGCAGTATTTATACATAATGAAAGGACTATGCCTAGAGTCTCTTAACATATAACATTGAATTGGTTGAGGAAGTGGGATCAGTAGCATACATCATTTCGTACCACAGAAATTTGTGATACAGCCCACCCTATAGCATGCAGCTTTCTGCACAAGGACGCTCCAAGTTTGTCCTCAACAGTGCCAGATCTGAGCTATGGAATCAACAAATTGTATCAGATACATCTTGCAGGGATAAAGAGCAACAGTTATTAGTGTTTTAATTTTAAAAGAAAAACAAAACTAGTCTATTGTGGCCCTTGTCGATATCCGAACACTTAAGGCAAGAGACGACCCAAATATTGTGACTGTATCAGTCCAATTGGATGTCTCTGTTTTATAATGTGTCCAGCAAAACACTCAATTCTATTAGATATGTGTTAATATTGTGCGTAAGCTATCATTCAACAAAACACTCAATTCTATTAGAAATGTGTTAATATTGTGCGTAAGCTATCATTCAATTGCCACATGATGTGTAAAATACTACCCATAGTCAAAGTAGTCTATTGTGCTATCATTTAATTGCCAAATGATGCTTTTAGGGAATTGATAAATAAGCTCCATGGTATATTACAAAAGTTGCAATAATATGTCAAAGTATGCATTCAGATATTACTGGACAAAGTTCACGGTTAATCAAATAATATCCTATCATTTAATTGCCACATGATGTTTTTAGGGAATTGATAAATAAGCTCCATAGTATATTACAAAAGTTACAATAATATGTCAAAGTAGGCATTCAGATATTACTGGACAAAGTTCACAGTTAATCAACGTAATAACAAGTAACTTACAGAATCTCATCACCCACAGCAATTACAGAAGCAGTAAGTAAACTGTTGCGATGTATATCCACAGTTTTTATGTCACCGTTACTGACATCTGCAGATTTTGCAGAAGCTGGTGCCGAAGACTTCCTTGCTCTGCCCGCTCTTTCTAATCTTCCATCTGGAAGGAAATATGCAGGCTTGTATGATTTTTTGCCATCTTTGGAATTTTGTATGCACAATAAATCATTTGGAACGGTGTCATGTATGCTTCCAATCGAAGTATAACTGATTGCATCATGAGAAATTGTCAAAAATGATCCTTGCTGTTAAAAAAACAAGCTCAATACAAATTAGAGAAAAAACGGAATTACATTTTTGGGTTACCAAAAAATATTTATCACATGTTTTATTAATTGGACGGATATCTTATTAATAAACCTTGTTTTCCTAGGTGAAAAGAGAAAAGCATGAAGCATCATTTGATAAAATATCACTGTGATAAAATATTATGCATCTATCATTGATTAATATATATAAATATAATAAAATTTACTACTTTTATTAAAATAAATTATACAGTATTATTTCCATGGAAAATTTGGACCCCTCTCAACAAATCTTGCGAGTATGTCACTGAACATCACCAACTTACTATAACAGAAAATTCTGCAAAAGATGCAAAGAAATATAAAGATGTAAGTTGAGTTTAAAAATAAATGATATAACCCAAGTACAGGGACGTGATTCTGCAATGTACTCATGAATTATCCAAAGTAGTATGATTAAGTGGTTTGATATCATATAGTCCACAATAAGAGCCCAAAATTTAAAGGATTATATAGAGGGAAATATGGTGTTTCAAGAAGCTAATGTGCAATGGTATAAGATTTATACTCGAGAAAGTGAATCGTTACCCCTGATCATAAAGACTGCAGTACTGAACCTTGCAGGTTAGAAGGAAAGCCCACACATCTCTGTCAAATGTATTTGAGGATGTTATTTATAGCAAAACCACGGTAAAAAAGAGATAACAAAACGAGACGTCCAAATTATCAAAGTGAAAATCTCAGCGCATACATACAGCAGGAGGGCAACCCACCACAAAAAAATTAATTAAACCACTTTGTGTGTATACATTATATCAAATTCTGTTCAAGCCAAACGTACAGACCTGTAAGACCAATCCAAGATTGGATTAACTCTCATAAATGGTGGCCATCCAGGCGAGCTAGGTGAAAATTGTTCCTGCCCAACCTGTATTTTTTCCATTTTGTACATAAGTCAATAAACTCCATGTAATATTTGGACTTTGGAGGCCAACTATCTAATATAGTGTTAAAAGTTGTAGCTGGTACCGCAGTGGGATCACCAATACGAACTCCCAAAAAAATAGCTTTAATTGGGTTCGCCTTGAGAAGAGCCTCCAAGCCAGACTTGAAATCTAGGCGAATAATATCCATTTGTAATCCGTAACTGCACAGAACGTGAGGTATCAAATCAAACAGTGCCATACAGAAACTTACTGTAATGTAAGAATATCTTTTTTTTGCCATTTGTCATCTTAGAAATTTAAAGGTCTAGATACCATATGTAGCTCTCAAGTAATAATACCACTCTCTGTTTATTACAGGTTTGAGTGCCAGGGGAAAGGGAGTCAAACTAAAAAAAGATAGGGCTCTCACGTCGAAGCTGTTTCATAAGTGAATGAGTTGATCTCAGTAAAGGTAGAAGCAGTCTCAAAATATATCGTCCGCATTGGAAATTTGACATGACCACCGAGACCTCCCCTTTTATCATGACTTTCATCTTCTTTATGCAAATAATGGCCAGCTCTAAGCAAGTGTAACAAGACCTGCAAAGCAAAATTTTCTTTTAACATGGATACACATCTTTTAAAGCTCACTGAGGTATAATACATACAAACTTACGGTTGAATCTTTTCCTCCATTAAAGCTAAATGCAACTTCTTCGATCCTGTTCAAGAAAAAAATTGCAGACTACATAATAGAATACAACCAGGACATATCCATTACGGAAAGACGTGCTCACATAAAATATAAAGAGCTTGGTTCAAAATGCCATATATAGATAGCGAAAAGAAGAAATGAAGAGAAGTACAGAGCATATATGACTCTTATCTAATAATTTACGCATCATGCATTATATAATGTTATTTGCGCTGATATATCTATTCTGAATTCAGGTTAGCAATTATGCTCCCAATGTCAAGAAAGTCTGCTACATTTATCGAAAAAATTGTGCAATTCAAATTAAATATTAATCAAATTATGGGATAGGATAAAAAAGGAGATACTCATACATACATTATATAACATTAATCACATTCAAGTTTCATTAGCCCACCATAGGAAAAGACTAACACTATGGTTGGAATATACTTAAGAAACATGTTACTTCATCAAAAATGGGTTATAAAACACCAAAATGAGTATTACTTTTGATTCTATTCTGTTCAATTTCAAACTAATATGTCAGGTTCTTTGTTGAAACCCTATTATCAAAATGAGTTACGCGACATTGTTTTTAATCTATTAATCAAAAAATTTAAGAAGTGAGAAGGCCTAGAGATATGAATTTGTATAAAAAGTCACAAACTTAAATTTCATTACCTCCCCCAGTGGTCATACCAAATTTTTAATCTCCCTCTGTCCCAAAAAATGCACTATCCCATTATACTTCTCATATTGTTAAACTAGGAAAGCCAACTCAAATATTCCATATGGTGGTTGTCTATAAATCAGCAACAATGTAATTTTCTTATGAAGCTCTTATAAAGTTCAGACAATTTCAAATTTGTAAAAGCTTATTCGAGTTCATTGTACCACATCTTCATAATTCTTCAATTTGAAGAATTATGAAGATGTGTTGGAAAGTACATGTAAACGCGCCCCTGGCCTAACTCTTATTATGTGAATCAAGACAGATACTTAGATGTTGTGGTAAGTCAGCTTCGTGGTGGTTAAACTTGTCAGTTTTTCTATTTCCATGGGTTACCATAATCTCATTATAGCACTACTCTTTTGGGTCAATTTACATTGGCAAGATTTTTTTTAAAGCTCGAACACGGAGGTTCAATGACAATCGAAGTCTACTAATACTCTTGTCATATTCGTTGGTGACTTCAATGTAGTTAGGATGAGAATTGACATTTCAAAAAGTATCGAAGAGTCTGAGGAGGGTTCATCTACAGTGCAATCCTTATACAAGATTTCTTTTTATGGAATCAACCACACTTAGACAAACAATCAAGATGCATACTATAAGCGGCTGCCCTAATTCCCAACAAAGAACCTTGTTGATGCAAGACAAGTACTTGAAATAACGAATTACAGGAGATTGAACTACAAAGAAATCTCTACCCCTATTTGACCATAATCAAGTGTGAAAATTTTTTGTGCATTGTCAAATATGAAAACTAGAAAAACAATCATAATGGACTAGTGAACTACAGCCAAATTCAGCTGATACTAAATGCCATTTTGCGGAGAAATACTTATTGGTCGCTAGTTGATGATAGTAGTTGAATCGGGAAAACTACTATGTTTTTATAATGTCTTAGTATTATATTTTCTTGTATAGAAATAAATTAACCATCAGTTAAAGTACATATGTGTATCTCCTATCAAAATCATTATTAATCTAAATCAGCAGATATCACAAACACTCAAAGAAAACATCTTTCAAGCACATTAACAATAAAGTTCCAAACTTTAGCCCATAAACACACAAATCTCAAAACCCCATCATCAAAAACAAACTAATAACCCAAATTAAGCTCTAAAAACCCAAATTAGCTAAAACCCAATTCACCAACATGACATTATATAAAAAAAACATATATATGAATGTAAAGAGTAATGTAGAAAAAGAACATACGAGTAAAGAGCAAGAGCTCTTCTAATCACAAAGATGGCATTTTTGTACTTGGTCTTTAACCTCTCATCATCACTTTCTCTAATAGCTTTGTCAATCTCCATCTCTCTCTCTCTCTCTCTCTCTCTCTCTCTCTCTCTCCCTCCCTCCTCTCTCTCTCTCTCACACACACACTGTATAAGCTCTCTCTCTCTCTCTCTGTGATCACCCTTTCTTGTTCTTGTAATGAAAATTCAAGAAATGGGTTTGTTATATACACACATATACATACATACACGCTACTAAGACTTACAAGGGTTCGGGCAAAGTGGGCTAGTGGGTGGCTGCATGATTGGTGGAAATGTCAAACATACGAGATGTATATTTTAAATTGTAAATATATATATTTAATATTGTAAAAGATTTGAAGTCAAAATCTGAATGTCTATTTTTAAATTATTAATTTTGTCAATAAAAAATTTATTGAATGCCCCACACAGGGTTTATGTCCTTTTTTATGTGTTTCTTCCATTTCTCCTACTGGCTTTGATAGTATGGTTTTACCAAAAAGTGAATTTTTTTAATTTAATTTCTTTTTTTTTGGAAACTAAAGGTCAATTTCAAAACGTTGATAATATGTGATTAGTTTAATAATCGTGTTGTTTACATGTATGCAGTTATTTTTGTAATTAGCTATATTATAACTCAATCCAATTAGTTAGATTTAAACACGTTTACCAAAAAATATATGTCCATGATTGGGTTTGATTGAGTCAAAATTACTTGTTGGCAATACTTTTCGGTAAAGAATCACCTCCAACATCCTACTAAAAATTATTGTGTTAAATGTTATCATGTTTCTGAGTGGAGATCAGCTCGGGTCAGGTTCAAAAATACTTCCAATATAAATTCCCAGCAGTCTATAAAACACTCTATTAAATGGAAGCCGCCTGTGAATGGTGTTTTGAAAATTAATGTTGATGCTTCGTTTCACTCTGCCTTGGAAAACTTCTCACTGGGTATGGTTATACGGGATAATAATGGAGTTTTTGTAGTAGGAAGAACTATGTGTATGCCCTCTACTACCACAGTTTTTGTAGCAGAAGCGGTGAGGGTTAGGGAAGCCCTCTCTTGGATTAAGTCGAAAGGACTGGTTGGGCAAAGAGTGGAAGTGGAAACAGACTCTATGTTGGTAGTACTTGGTCTCAAAAGCACGCAAGGAATTTGTTGGAAGTGGGAGAAATGATCGAGCAATGTAATACGCTCCTGAAGGAATTAGTCAACACTTCTATTCACTTAGTCAGGAATCATGCTAATAGGGTAGCTCCTGAATTTGCTCGTTTACCCTGTTTAGTTAATTGCCATTCTGATTTCTTGTCTCTCCCATCTTGTTTGGAAGAGGCTGTTTTGCGAGATTCATCAGTTTAATGGGAATTTCCTTTCTTTCAGAAACATAACTAATATCATATAGGTATACCCAGACAATTTAGTAAAGAAACATTGATATATAACTATAACTTATAACTATATAAGTTTAGTCTTGTCTATTGACATGAGTTGTTTGTTCTGAAGTCAGTTTGTTATACAACATTTTCTGTTTTCTTGTATTCCTTTTCTATTGATCGTTTCATCATGGATGACATAACCCAGTCTCTGAATAACATAGTCCTAGAAGAGGAAGAGGAGGGAGGAATCGCTATTAAAGGAGAGAATGGGAGCGAAAATACATAAAGTACGTATGTGGGCGATGCAAAACTATGTCTTGTTGGTAGATTTCTAACTAAGGGAGTATTGGATTTCCAGGCTATGCAATAGACTATGACAGTTTTGTGGCGACCAGGAAAGGGTGTTTATATCCGAGAGTTAGGGACTAATCTCTTTCAGTTCCAGTTTTATCACGAAATAGATAGCAGAAGAGTGCTTGAAGGTAGCCCTTGGACTTTCAACAGAAAGGCTCTCAAAATATCTCGTATGCAGGATAGGATGAATTCATGATGTGTGCCATTGAATATTATTGAATTATGGGTTCAAATATATGACCTACAACCAGGTTTCATGTAAAAAAAAAGTGTTGACAGAGGTATGTAACCAAATGGGATCGTTTGTATGTTCATGTCCAACTAATTTCAAGGGAATATGGAGATAACACATGCGTATCAGAGTGAAAATGGATTTGTCAAAGCCCATAAAACGTCGAATGAAGCTACGTAAATCAGGGAATGAATGGTTCTGGATTAATTTTAAATATGAGAACGTCCCGTCACTCTGTTTTATCTGTGGTTTATTTAAGCACACAGAGAAGTTTTGTAGTCAATTATTTGAAAAGCCTGAAGCTGAGATTACTAAACCTAGTATTATGAATCAAGACGTGCATATCGATCCAAAAGACGTATATATGGCGGGTTCCGGGGATTGGGCACACCTAGTATTATGAGCGTTTTAAGCTGGCCCTCCTAGTTTAAGACGTGCATACTGTTTCTATCTCTTACTTTGGCAGAATTATAGAGGATTGCGAATCTCTATTGAGGGAGTTGTGAGCTAGCAATGTTATAGTTAAATTTGTTAAACGGTCTGCAAATATGGTAGCCCACTTCTTAGCGAAGTATACCTATTCTATAGCTGATCGTATTTGGCAAATAAATGATAATCATCCGGGGTTCATTGATGTATTGATGAACGATATGTTTCATGAATGAAATCATTTTTCCTTCTGTAAATATAAATAAATATATATATATATATATATATATATAGGGCTGTCAAACGGATAATTCGGATGCGGATCTGCCCATATCCGTATCCGGATCCGAATCCGAAAAGTCATATCCGTATCCGTATCCGAATCCGGGAATTTTAAGAGAATAATATCTGAATCCGGATCCGACGGATATTATCCGGATACGGATAATATCCGGATCCGAATCCGATTTTTAATCAGATTTTTTATTTTTATATTAAAAATTCAAAAAAATTGTAAAATAAATAGTAAAAATTAAAATTAATTTTTAAAAATTGAGTTAAGAGTTAAAGTGGTTTAAGCATATTTTAACTTT
>PHNY01290223.1:11015-28524 GCA_003724115.2 Anethum foeniculum | reverse complement strand
TTTATTCAGAAAAAGAAAATTTTAAAAATAAATTATGGAACTATATTTTTTAAGAGCCTTAAAGTGCGTGTCGAGTGCACGGTTCCCAACGTATACAATTGACTGGGACAGAGGGAGTATTCTTTAATATTACACTCAACGTTCTTTAACCGACACTAACGGTTGTTATTAATTGTAACAAATCGACAAACCAACCAAATATACCTTAATTGTTTCTAATCATATAATAAAGTTTAAAAATTTTATGGAATATATTGTATGTTTTTTAATTTTATATTAAAAAATGGGATTTTTATCCGGGCTTTTTAAAAAGGCCTTCTATCCGGGCTTTTTTGAAACCAGACTTTTATCCGGGCTTTTTTAAATCCGAGCTTTTATTAGGATTTTTCGGGTTTTAGGCCGGACTGGATTTTCAAGAAAAAAAAGAGATACGTTTAAGGCCCGCGGGTCGGACAGAAACGGACCAGGCTTTTTTCGTCCGACCCGGACCAGGCTTTTTTCCGGATCAGGTTTTTTTCCGGATCGGGCTTTTTTCCGAATTCGATTGGATCAGATTTCGGGTTTCGGATGTTTTGAACATCTCTACTTGGAATGTTTTTGGTTTGCTAAATCGATAATAAACCCGGTTTTAGAGTTGGGTTATGCGGAGACTCTACAATATCGTTCATTATTATATATTTTAATGAATGAGTATATATCATTCGTAGTGAATAATATTATTATTATTTATAACAGAAAAATTCTTTTTAATAAATAAAGTCTGAGCTGATCCTGAGTATTTAGAGACTTAGGGTACATATTTTTTTTTAACTATTAATCACGGAAAAAAGTTATACTAAATAATTAAAATTTCTGAACAAATCAAATTCTAAATCATTAATATAAATACTGTTTGACGATTCCAAACCATGTGAACTGTTCTAAAACCTGGCGCTCATATTTGACGTGTCCATAATAAATTGTGACAAATTTTGGATGGCAGGAGTCGAACATAAATCTCCCACCGGCCTAAACTCTAATATCATATTAGGAAATCAGTTGGTATCGGAGAATATATTTTATTCTAACGTGAACCCTTATAGAGATGCATGTTAACAAAACCTATGATCCTAGCTGTTAACAAAATGTGTTTGCATATGTTAACAAAATGACATTAATGGTTTGAAGAAAATGAAATCATCCTCGTACTAAATATACACATTTTGTGCGTCTGTTTCATGTCTCTTGCGATAGAGACATTTTGTGTTGTTTAAACCAAACAACATAAACAGATTTTCCTTTAAATAGATCAGGAAAATAAAATTTAAAACAAGTAACACACATCACAGATGGAGAATTTGAATTTGAGATAGAAACTATGTAAGATGCATATATTTCACTGATTGCTAAAAATTATCCAAGTAACACAATGTAATGAGCCACAACTGTACATACTATATACTAAATATACTGCATTAGTGATACACCTAAAAAGGAAATTGTTTTACTCATTCACATAAAGAACAGGATAATCCTCTTTCGCTTCTCATTTTACAGGGAGAAATACTACCAAAAGGATGGTTGGAGTGCAATAGCAGTGGCGCAACATTCATGGAGATGACTTCTGGCTACTATGTTGGCTTCTACCAAGATGTAATATCCTCGAAGAAATTAATAGTGCCTCTTCATCGGTATTAGTATCAGGCCCAGAACCACTCCTTCCTAAACTGCTGCTATTGTTACTATTATCAGATGCATACAGATCAGATGACTTCTTCTCCATCAAGCCCTATTATTAATGGACAGCATAAACACACATTTTTAGCATTAAGAAAAACTCAGAGTCCTAGGTCTAGTGACTGATTGTACGGACAGTACAAATTAAGAAACTCTCTGAAAACACCAAAGGATAAGCTGGTAGTTTGCATTCACCCGTAAAGGTGTATTAATTTTACAGAATAGAGCATAATTATAGACAGGTCTGGTGTGGCCACAAAATGTACTCTCAATCATTTAATTGCGTCGACATTAAATTACTAATGACAAATTCAGTTACATTCTAGAAAGAAAATAAGCACGTATATGAGCTTGGTCACTCTTCATAGCTACCAGCTGCTCATCTTTGTCTTATCATTCCTTTTGTGCATCTTCCAAAATTTAACGTATGCATTTAAATAAAGAAAAGGACTTCCTATTTGCGAATACACCCCTGGATTTTCGAAACTTTTAACCAAAAGTAATAGCAAAAGAAGCGAGCATAACAATCACTTCTTTATCGTCACACTGACAGAGCATCATGCATATGTAGGGCCAGTCCTCAATAGTCATAAACCAACAGTGAGATTTGAAGAAAGAAGGATAAGACTTCAAGAATATACATAGTTTATATATGGTACACCTAAACTAAAGACTGACCTTTGCTGCTTTTTCTGCAATACTATCCAATGGAAGTTGGGAGGTATGGACATCCTTGACCTTCAAGTAGTTATACATCACAACACCACAGAGAGCTGCATTGCGCAACATACAATCTAGGTGTCAGTTGTAACTTCATAATTAGACACCAGAACTGACAATATAGAATTCATACCAATCGCATAGCCAACAATATTAAGCGTAGTAATTGTTGACTCTGGAAATATGATAGTTGAAAGAGCAATCAGTAACCAGTCTTTCAAAACACCAGCAACTCGTATGGTCACCGCACCCGTTCTTCCAATTACCAAGAAGATTGAAAAATTTAATGCCAGAGCAGCGAAAGCATTTGAAAAGAATATCCAGAAATTGAACTGAATTTGTGAGACTTCCATTTCAGGTTCCTCCAGAAGATACCACGGAACAAACAGAAACACAAAACTGCACAGAAAACATTTGTTAATCATTAGCATCTGTTTTCTAACAGATGATCAAGTTCTCATATAAATTTCACAGATGATCTTTTTCAAACAAGAATCTCCACACATTAGCACATCTCTTAACCTTGCAACCATAGATGGATCATTAATGCTAGTAAAACTCGAGAGGATTCAGCTAGATGGATGACATTTAATAAACGGCGCAAGTAAAATATGTATATTTCTAAACAATTGGATAAAACGACATCACCTGCATGGAGCAATGTAATATAAACTGGTGATAGGGTTGAGCGTTAAGCCTTTTTTCTGGAGAAGAACTTGAGTCAAGACCAATCTAAGAGCTTCCGCAAATATCCCTGTGACTTGATAAAAGGTGCCCACTACATTGAAGTGAATTTCTCCATATGAGGATACAACAACACCGACACTGACCAGCAACATGTTCAAGAATACATCACATCTTAATGTGTCAGTGCCACATATGACAGCCATGAGAAATGTAGCCACTGGCACTGTTAAATAAAACTAAAACCATTCAAGTATAGTTCGAAAAATATGACAAAATTAGGAGACTGACTGTACAAACATACTTAGTGCTTTAAGCATCTGTATAAAGGCCACTGAAATAAACAAATAAGCAGTGTTGCCAAACCTGAAAAGTTGTAACCAAAATTAAGTCAATTTCATATAGATATATGACGCCATACATGACAGAGTTATCCTCCATTATTGCATTATAGTAAGATGAAGTATTATATGATCAAGATGCGGAGATTTCGTTAATTCCAAAGTAATAGATTTTACCAATGCTTATATATAATCCTGAAACCCAGGTATCTGCCTCTTAGTACTTTCCCAGAACTTAACCCACAAATGGATAAAATAAGCTAGAAGTAAATCATGTAGGGGAACATCATAAGTTTGTAGTAGCGAAATCTGGTTAAATAATCTATTTAAGGCTTCAACTTTAAGCAAAAGATTGGTGCATAGGCTGTATATTGAATGACCGTTTCTAATATAAAAAAGGAGGATGTTATTTTAGCAAAACAATATACAGCTCAAGAGACCAAATAGCTTTGCTGATACACATTGTTCGGCTATATTGCAGGTTTCTGCTTTTACCCAGATATGTATAGCAATAAACCCTAACATCTCAGGTAATATATCTTGTCTTCAAAAAGGCATAGCCCACAAAATCCTATCTAGAAGTTTGATTACAACTGTGATTGTGAGACAGACTAGTGGCTTGAAAAGAGCATTGGTATGTATAAATAATGGAATAGCACATGACAACAATAAAAAAGACAACCCCACTTCTATACTTATCATCTTCAAATTAAATGTTATATGAGGAAAACAATACTTGTTTTTGGTAGCTGGAGAACAGAGATATTTTGTTTTGTATATTAAAGATTAGGTCATTTCTCCAATAAACTCCATGGATAAATAAACCGTGCATAGCAGTAATGTAATATTATGAGAGATCTTGCTTCCTTAAAGTATGCAAACTTCACAGCACGAATACAAATAGTTCCAACTAAATGCATCTAAATTCTCACCATAGGCTTGAGGCGAAGAAGGCACTTATGGGAATCACACATGTCGCATATCTACAATTCAAACAAATAAAAGTAAGGAAGGAGAACCATTCAGATGTAAAAGAAGGTCATGGGCAGCTCACTTACATTTCCATCGTCATTTTTACTGGGGATACAACCTGCATAGATTGTACTTATTAGGAATTAATCAGTTATAGCCTAAATTACTAGAACTACATCCCACGAAATTGAAGAAAAAATAATCAATTGAAAAGATATTAGAAGACAGGAAAACGATTGCTTAAAAAAATAAACTAAATACACAGCTGATAATGACATTTACACAGACAGCGACATGTTACAGATATACTAAAATAATTTAGCATAATTATTTATGTGCAGTCTCAAGTAATAATGTCAGGAAACATCAGGAACACAAAATGTAGCAGACTAGTGTTCAAAATGTAGCAGACTAGTACATCTTAACATCTAATTTTATAGAAAATGGTACTTCAAGACAGCTAATTTCACAAGAAATAACCCAAGTCTCAAGCAAAAACTTTTCTCCTATCAGCAGACTAGTACAGTACAAAGACAAATGCAAGCATTGGCACCTGACAATTACAAAGTGACTTGGTTTATTTGCTTCCAAAAGAATGGCCCAAAATACATTTTATTAGCAATTACCAAATTTAACTCAAAATTATAGCATCCATAAACTCGTAAAGGTGAACAAGCAAATGGATACAGAGAAGTCAGACTGATAGCGTGCATGAATTATTGTGTTCTCTGATGGTGTGTAGTACTTATTATGATGCTTTCAATGTCAATATTATACTTTAACATTGTTTAATGCCAAATTAAATTGTGTCTCAACAAATGTTATAATGGGAAACTACATGCGTGAAGAACTGAGGTACAGAGCCAGCCAAAAAATCTATGAGTACCATACAAAGTTCCGTCATAAAGATACCTTCAAGACGCGGATAAGAAAAAATGCCACCACGCCAGAGAATCCCATATGAATCATGGTAAGTGTTATTGGAAATGGAAAATTGAAGTATTTTGGAGAGAGAACCCACTGCATATGAGCAGAAAAAGCACATTTAAAGTAGTTAAAGATCATAACAGATAATTTGAGTCTAACAACTATAACTCTTATGAACAAGGGCCATAACCCTTCCCTGATGTACTGTACATAAGGACATCGAAGTTAAGGAACAGTTGCACAAGTTGCATAATGAAAATATAAGAAATATTTCCCCTTTTAGGGTGGAAACTTCCTGTCGGTTATGAATCCTTAAGCAGTAGATTCATTCAAGTTCAGAGACTATACACTCAAGGTTGCAGCTGGATAAACTAGATTACACGCCCAAAACAGAAGTAATAAAGAACAAGATAGAAAGATGAAATTTGCACTGATAAAGAAGAGAGCCGGTAGTAAAGTTACTTTTGAACTCTAATTAATTTCACCTAGCAGGATATAAAACTTACAGAAATAGCCAATCAATCTAAATAAAAACTAGATAACGTAAATAGACAGATTTAAACAGTCACTAATCATGTATTAATAGCACATAAACATCATGATATATGATGCATTACTACTCCATATTCATGATTACAAGTTTTAATCTTCTTCGACTTTGACTGAGAGGATAACTGTAGAAATTTCAACAATAATTACTGAAGAAAGTTGAAATACCTTGTTGTACAAAATAACTCCTGATGACAGTGTTACGTAAACTAGGAGATACAAATAGGTCAATAGCAGTTGTCTATTGATCATTGTGTCTGCTTCAAGTCCACTTAGCTCTTATATTAGCAACTGCTTTAACTTCTGTCAAGTATATATAATATATCTGCTTAAAGCAACAGTAATGGAGCAAACTGTTTTTGCTGTCTTGCAAGTAATGTCTCAACTGAAGAGGGGCTCCCTTAGCTGATCATGAAATAATCATGTCTGTGCCAAATTACCAACAATACCAAAAGTGAAAGTGGAATTGTTGAGATCTGGATAAAACAGAAGAACAAGTGAGGTTATTTCCTAAAAGCAAGCATAACCAGAAGAACAAGAACATGAGGGCTCCAAATAGTAGGAGCAAATTGGAATTTGTATTATTTGTGATTACATTCCTTTTTTCACCCCAATCACATGAATTTAAACTAGAGCTGAATCCACCGTTCGGGAATGAATGCTCATTCCTACTTCCTGCTAATTTTGTTCAGAATTCTAATAGGAAATCTGCATGTCTCTCAGTATTCTTTCACTCGTCCCACTCCCCTTTAATTTTCGTCACAGTTCTTATTCCCATTCATTTCACTCAAATTCCTTTCAACCAAAGAAAACAAAAACCAAGAACCACTTCGACACCTTAACTCCTCCACTTCGGTAGCTCAATATTGCATAAAACAATACTAAAAAACATTCAACTCCTCGACTTTCGGCAATCACCTAACTACTCATAAACAAGTGTATCATAAATTCGTAATCATGCACAAGCAACACAAATTAAACTTAATAAATCATTAACAACAATGCACATAACACCAATATCATAACAAATACATTCAAAAAAGATATAACAAAATCTTGATCATATACATACCGAAATCGAAAACTGAAAAAAGGGAACTTTTGCAGTAACAGTCTATTATATCATCAACCTACAAAAAAAAAAAAAAAAACTAAGCTTTAATCATCAACCAATTCACATTTTCTTCAACAAGCTAAAATCATAATAAAAACACAACCTTTATTATAAATTTTTCAAGAAATGCATATACATACATATATAAATGTGAGGACAATATCAAAAAAAGCTTACCAAGTAAAAAGGCCAAAAGGGTTGATCAAGAAAATATAAGAATGTAGTAACAGGCTATTATATCATCAACCTACAACAAAAAAACAAAGCTTTAATCATCAACCAATTCACATTTTCTTGAAAAAGCTAAAATTACAATAAAAACACAACCTTTATATCATTTTTTTCAAGAAATGCATATACATACATATATAAATGTGAGGACAATGTCAAAGAAAGCTTACCAACTAAAAAGGCCAAAAGGGTTGATCAAGAAAATATGTAAAAGAATGTAGTAACAGGCTATTATATCATCAACCTACAACAAAAAAAACAAAGCTTTAATCATCAATCACATCACATTTTCTTGAACAAGCTAAAATCACAATAGAAACACAACCTTTATCATCATTTTTATCAAGAAATGCAGATACATACATATATAAATGTGAGGACAATATGAAAGAAAGCTTACCAAGTAAAAAGGCCAAAAGGGTTGATCAAGAAAATGTGTAAAAGAATGTGAAGAACCCTAATTTTGAAAAAAATAGAGCAAATGGACTAATGGGTCATAGATTATAGGTGATTTTAATTGATGGGTAAGGGGATTTTGTATCAGAAAAATCAGGGGTGTGGTCAGGGACATAAAGCAGACATGATCTTGGTAGTTTTGGAAGGTTTACTATAATTGTCAAAAGAAAATTGTTTGAAAATCTCGAAACTAATAAGATTAAATTGCATTTTAAAAATTCGTAGATTAATTGTTTTGCACTTTTAATGATTAAAATAAAAAAAACAATTAATTGTGTGATTAGTTTATTTATATGAATCAGTCTAAGAACTCCGAATAGTTATTGTTGAAAATGATTAAGAGTGTTAAGTTTAATTGTAAATAAAGTACTGAAACATAAAAATGGAAAATAATTTTTCTATTATTTTGTTATATATGTTAGTGTCGTTTCTTGTTAATCAAGGATAAATATTAAGAATCCCAGAGTAAAAATAAAAGTTCAAAGATGAGCACTCTAATGTTGATATTCAGTTAAACTGTATAAAAGTTATTAATAATAATAAAATGATCCTGATTCAAGAAGAAAATGATATATTCTCAAAACTTTTACCGAATGAGGTGTCATGACATTTGGAGGAAGTGCGCAGTCATTTATTATTATTAGAAAGTTAGTAACTATATATTACATTACATGTAAGTATTTGGGAACCGTTCGGGGAGCCAATTCGGGCTACGTAGCATTTTTCTTCGTGAGGTATTTAAAGTTGGGATTTAAACCTTGAAAGCAGGTAATAGTTGAGATATTTAGTACTAGCATCTTCAACAATTATAGCAAGTACATGCCCTGGATAAGCTGACCAAGACTAAAGGTAATCAAGACCAAGAAAAATTGGTATAAAACTAGAACATGTAAAGGGTAAAGTGATTAAAATGAACAACTGCAAAGAGATAGCTTTCAAGAGATAGCCTTATTATTGAACAATAAAATGTAATGGATAGGATACAACTTATTTATTTATTAAAGATACAGAAAGTAAAAGAAACATAGAGAGTAAGCTGCACTCAAGAAATAAATGAAGGTTCATTCTCCCATTTGAGGGGCTTAACAATCTCCCAGGTGAAGTCTGGATCACCCCTTCCGAAATGTCCATGGATTGCAGTCTTCAAGAACCTGCCATTACCACCTCTCTTTAAGTCCAAATTAATGATGATCATCCCAGGCCTGAAGTCAAATGTTTCCTTCACTATCCTAAGGATTTCCCTGTCTGGGATTTTTCCAGTTCCATAGGTGTCAACAAAGATCGATAAAGGCTCAGGAACACCAATGGCATACGATACCTGCACGATGCATCTACGAGCAAGTCCGTTGGCTACAATGCTCTTGGCAGCTTGTCTAACTATATATGCACCACTTCTGTCCACCTTAGTGGGGTCTTTTCCAGAGAATGCACCACCTCCATGGGCGCCCCAGCCACCATAAGTGTCGATAATTATTTTACGACCAGTAAGACCAGCATCACCACATGGACCGCCATGGACAAAATGGCCTGATGGATTAAGGTGAAAGATGGTATTTTCATCGAGGTATTTCTCTGGAATTACAGGCTTGATGACATGCTTTTTGAGGTCAGCAGCAATCTCATCGTTGGTAACTGTCTCGTCGTGCTGAGTGGAAATGAGGACAGTGTGGATGCGGACTGGAACCATGGCACCATTTTCGTTGAGGTACTCAACAGTGACTTGAGTCTTTCCATCAGGTCTCATCCAGGCACAAGTACCATTCTTGCGAACAATAGCGAGACGAGTGGTAAGTTTGGTTGCAAGAACATGGCTCAGAGGCATAAGTTCAGGGGTTTCATCAGTGGCATAACCAAACATGTGGCCCTGATCTCCTGCACCAATATCTTCAGGGCATTTTTTGAGATTTCCATGGACAACATTCGCAATATCAGGGTGTTGTTGCTCAATCTTGACAACTACCTCGCAGGTGTTGGCATCAAGACCTATTTCATTAGAAACAAATCCAACATTATAACATGTCTCACGGACAACCTTCTCGTAATTTACATGAGCTTTAGTTGTAATCTCCCCGAAAATCATGACCAAGTTGGCCGTGATACACGTCTCACATGCAACTTTGCTGTCAGGATCTTGGGCTAGGCAGGCATCAAGCACTGCATCAGAGATCTGATCACAAAGCTTATCTGGATGACCCTCATTAACAGACTCGGAGGTAAAGAGGAAGGTCTCCATTCTATAAAGCTGCACATTAGAGAAGCTTTCTCAGATTGCATACATAGATATATCCATCAACAGAGGAAGCTTAATTTGCAATATTTATTCTTCAGGAGTTTTCTTCTAATCATCTATAGACCCTGGCTCTTAGTAAACTGTTTACAATTCTAAACTAAATTAAAAAACTATCTTACATCCAATAGAAGCCAAACCCAACACTAACTGCACAAACTATGCACACCCGAGGACCTGACTAGAGATCGAGTTGCAGATATCTATAAATCCACCCGAAAATTGACTAAATTAGCTTTTCTAATTACAAATTTCAAATTCGTTCACAATTTCTTGAGAACTAAAAGTCCCTATACTACTTGAGAAATAAAAGTCTGCACACAACCTCTAATTTATTTTCAATTTTTTTGTCATAGACTCACAATAGCTTAATTATAATGTATAAAACTTATGATCACTAGACAGAGGAAACAGATCATAGTGAAAACAGCAACCACTTTGGCACCTACGCGATAATACCATCCCACACCATAGCGACTTAAGGACATAGCAATCTCTGTATTAAAGCTAGAGCCTCTTGCAGAAAAACTGTATCAGCCAAGAGCTCTGATGTGGCTGTGGGCGAATATCTCTTGCATCCAGAACAAATGACTTGTCCATAGATGAATGTGCTCAAATCCAAACATGCCCATCAACGCGATTTACAAAGACAAAATATGAAAATGACAAGAACATGACAGACACAATTCAGTTAACACGAATATGATCTGAAATGACTCATTTAGTAAAATTTATTCAGTTACACTATATATTTAGTTTGATTAAATTTCATCATGCTTTTACCATCAATTTTACGCAGCACAACATCATAGATAAAACTAGTTACATAATGTAAACAGATATGGAGAAATCGCGCTAGCACAAAGTTATTTACGCAAACAAAACCAAAACAACAGATTAAGTTACCTTAGTTAGAAGAGATGCTACCAGCTCTGGAAAAATCTCTGCCTTGTCGGAACTCGGACCACCAAGAACACTGGGACAACGAAATAGGGCATCTGATCTCCATATTTATAGAGGCAAAATGGAAGTACATGGTACAGAAGATGACTGGAAACCGAAATAGTAAGTAAGGATTCTTGGACTGCACGTTTGAACTGTACACATTCAATCCTTGGATGATGTTAGCTTTTATACAAAGGGCATTAGTATTTTGACTAACTATGTGTGATGTATCAGACAAACTTCTTTATACGAAAATCTTGATTAACTTAAAATACTTGGCTCAGAAGAAAATGCTCGGATTATCAGTATAAACATTAGAAGTTAAAATTAAAAAACATTATACAAGAGGATGACTGAAAATATCTCATATTGTACGATATTTAAAATTATGAAGGACCACGTGTCTCCCAGTTAGTTGAGACCGTGACTTAGGGACTTACTACGCTAAAGTCAATGAGAGATACAGAACTTAGTGGACTGTCATGCTTGGTGAATACGTGTGTACTAGCAGTCCTCCAAATTAGTCGAGATGCGCGCAAGCTGGCCCGGACACCGGATTATAAAAAAATAATAAAAAAAAATTACGAAGGACCGCGTATCATGTAATATTTCAACTATAAATATCCGCATATAAAATTATAAAGGACTATCCGTAAATAAATTACAAAGGAGTAAATAATAAGAAAAGGAGCCGTGGGTGACTGGTGTAAGATGTTACGTGGTATTCAACTGAAGATTTTCCACCAAGAGGAAGTGCGTTTGGCTTTGTATTGCTTATTTTAGCTATATAGATCGTAGAAAGAAATCTCTAGAATATTTTATTCTACAGTCTTCATTTCGACATTCAACATATCTGTTTTATTATGAATTTACCTCAAATGACATTAGCCAAAAACTCTATGACTGTATGCAAGCTGACATTAGAAGGCCGTTCTGTTTGGGCCTAAAACTATCATTACAACAAGAAGATCCAGACATATAACAGACAAGTTTTCCGATCAAAGTATCAACTGTATGTATATAGAGATAACAAAAATTTAATACTTTTCGCGAATAATAAGCACTAGTGGCTGAAAATTTTATGCACAAGTGTGTTTCATAATGCACATTTTGTTACTGCATCCATAATTTATAGGATTTATGTTATCTTTATTTTAGAAAATTGGAACAGAACTGTAAAATTTAGATTTACTAGAATGAATCAAAACAAGCTTTGGGGAAATTTCTTTGGATATTATAATTGAGCAACAAACGTGAAATGGAAAACATACAAATTATTCATTCGTTACAATAAAAAACCACTGCAAGCCAAGCAGGCTGCAAAACATAAAACAAATTTAAGCCTGGGGCTTATCCCACTTAAGGGGCTTCACAACCTCCCAGGTGAAGTCTGGGTCATCCCTTCCGAAATGCCCATAGGCCGCTGTCTTCAAGAACCTGCCATTTCCACCTCTTTTCAGGTCAAGATTGATGGAGATCATTCCGGGCCTGAAGTCGAAGGTTTCCTTTACTATCTTGAGAATTTCCCTGTCTGGGATTTTTCCAGTTCCATAGGTGTCAACAAAGACTGATAAAGGCTCAGGAACACCGATAGCATAAGAAACCTGCACAATGCACCTACGAGCAAGTCCGTTGGCTACAATGCTCTTGGCAGCTTGCCTAACAATATATGCACCACTTCTGTCCACCTTGGTAGGGTCCTTTCCGGAGAAAGCACCACCACCATGAGCTCCCCAACCACCATAAGTGTCAATAATGATCTTGCGACCAGTGAGACCAGCATCACCATGAGGGCCACCAATAACAAAGCGGCCTGAAGGGTTAAGGTGAAAGATGGTCTTCTCATCAAGATATTTCTCTGGGATCACAGGCTTAATAACATGCTCTTTGAGGTCGGCAGCAATCTCATCGTTGGTAACCGTCTCGTCGTGTTGGGTGGAAATAAGGACGGTATGAACACGGGTCGGAACCATGGCACCATTCTCGTTAAGGTACTCAACAGTGACTTGAGTCTTGCCATCAGGTCTCAACCACGCGCATGTACCATTCTTGCGAACTTCAGTAAGGCGAGCGCCGAGTTTAGTTGCAAGAACATGGCTCAGAGGCATAAGTTCAGGGGTCTCATCAGTGGCATAGCCAAACATATGGCCCTGGTCACCTGCACCAATCTCCTCAGGGCGCTTGGTAAGGTGACCATGGACACCCTGGGCAATATCAGGGCTCTGTTGCTCAATGTTTACAAGAACCTTACAGTTGTCAGCATCAAGACCAACATCAGCAGAAACAAATCCAATGTTACGGCATGTCTCACGGACAATCTTTTCATAATCTACATCGGCCTTGGTAGTAATTTCCCCGAAAACCATGACCATGTTAGTCTTGGTGCATGTCTCACAGGCAACCTTGCTGTCGGGATCTTGGGCTAGGCAGGCATCCAGCACAGCGTCGGAGATCTGATCACAAAGCTTGTCTGGGTGACCCTCATTAACAGACTCGGAGGTAAATAGGAAGGTCTCCATTCTATAAAGCTGCAACAGGAAAGAACCATTATTAATTTTAGATTCTTATATAGTCATACATGGAAAATTACGTCATAATAAGGAAGCTTCCTTAGTGTATAGATTCTGAAAGAATAAGGAATATAGAAAATTATCATCCGAGATTCCAAGAGTAAGATGCTTTTAGCTTTCACTTCTAGTTTGATCATGAAGAATCTACATAATGTCAGCTTGCTTTTGCAAAAGACTATATTCCCAACCATATAAAAAGTTAAAGTAGAAGGGACAAGAATACAACTGCCAATCACACATAAAACTTGCAATATTCTTTTCTACAAAAAGTATATTGCAGTAGAAAAGAATATTGCAGTTCAAAAATTTATATTTCATTTCTGACTAGCTGCAGGGGAACTTGTCACTAGCAAACAAGATTACACTTCAAAATAAAATATTAAACTTGTTTCTCCAAAAACACAGGACATAGGCAAACATCATTTTGCATTTTAGGGGTCAAAACTTAACAAATCTGGATACAAATTGTGAAGTAAATAATTAAAGACATTATACTAGAGTATTCATTAATAGCTAGTGTCAAGCCTATTTCCCCCTTGTTACGCACTATGATCAACGTCACGTGTTCAAATCCTCATCAAACTCGCAACATTCATTTCTTTTAAAGTACATTGCAGTGTTTACTTCTTAAAATTTAAATTCCATCCCTCTAGCAGTGACCTAATCACACTTCTAAACCAATTAATTTAAACACTTTCCTCCAGAAGCACTCAGTATAAGGCAAAACATCATTTCACATTTTATGGGCCAAAAATATAACAAATTAAAGAAACAATCAAAGCCCATACACAAAATTAATTATCTATTGACACCATAGTGTTCACTGTCGCCTTGACCAAGGTCAAAGGTCTCAAATACGAATCCAAATCCAAATCTGAATCCCGACTCAATCTCGTAAACCTTAAAAACTGAATACCATGAAAAAATATGAACTATAATATATCCACACACACACAAAAAAAAAACCCTACATACAAAATACAATAACTACAACCTAGTCTTTAGTAAACTTTTCATTGTAAAATACCGCACCAAAGTGCAAATATCAAAATAGGAGTCCCGTACCAAAAAAACCGTTAACGTACCGACCAAAATTTTAATGTTTCGTCTTCTAATACACAATAAATTTTGTCAGGAACACATATAAATCCAATAACTCAAGAGTAATAACCACCTAATAAGACAGAAAGGGTAAAGACTAGGGCAGTTACTATAAAGTTTTCACTTCCAGTTCAGGTAATAACAAATCAGCAAACCTACAAGTACATACACACATGCATACATCAGATCTAGATAAACACAAACTTTCCAAATCCAGAAACTTGTAGATCTAGACTTTCCATTTCTTACATCTTTAAAGTACACTTCAAGACTCAAATCCAAGTCAAACTAGCCACTAGATCTACAACCCTAAATAGACAAACCTACTCAAACACTCTCATACTATTATATATTTATATCATATATTCATATTAAATGTAAATATAGCAAAAATAAGTGAAGCATGGTGAAGGTGTAGCAACTTTAAAGCATTTGAAATGTAAATAAAAGGTTGTGATGATACCTGAGAGAGATTTAGCGAGATTTTGAGAGAGAGAGTATAGGCGACAGATCTGAAAAATCTCTCTCTTGTGTGGAGTCAGATCACCGACGAGCGACGATTGAGTTGGGAAACTTGTGTTGTATTTATAGAGGTATGAATGGATGAGGTGCTGAAATGGTGACCGGGTACTGGTTGAGCAAGTCAGGATTCGGTGTCTGCTGCTTAGAATCTTTATAAATCTCATCAGTACACATTGTATTTTTTGAAAGAAAATACTAAAAAAGAAATATATTTAAAGACTTGCACCAAATTTCAAAAAACATCAAAATTTCAAGTTTCAGGTTTTTATTTTGTCATTTAAAAAAGTGGCTCCCGTTAATTTGCAACGCGAAAGGGAGTCAGTCTTTTTAAAATGTGAAAACTAAATCTTGCTATTTTTTTAAAAAAGTTAATAGGCTCTACTTTTTTAAAGAACAAAACTAAAATTTGGTCATTAATTTACGAACTTGAAAATATGATAAATTTTTTGAAATTTGGTGTAAGTTCGTCACCCTTCTCTAACTTACTTTTTTATTTTTTTTAAAAAGAAAAAGAAAAATATTTGTGTATCAAATATTAGAATATGCTTAATAAGATATATTTATTTGTGTATTTGTGTGTATTTTACGCTTATTTGTAATTGTATGATACTATGATATTTTGAAGAATTATTAAGATAGATTGATTTAGTTAAATTTGTGTGTAAAATAGCATGTGAGTTTATTATATTGGTGTCGGCAAATTCGAGCCGTTAGATTATGGTTGGTTTCGAGAGGGACCCAGCAGGAAAGGGAGGCTAAAGAGTCAAATTCTTCCCCTACTTAAATGTCTTCTCACAATGAATAAGGTCATAAACCATACATTAAGCCATGAACTATAAAGTCCATAAAAAATTAGTTTATTAATGGCAATGAGTATCGACTACTCTCTTTCCCATCACATTTTTTATGTTTATGTTGAAAACCACGTACTCAACATATATTTTAATGCTCTTACAAAATATAGTTCCATAATTTATTTTTAAATTTTTCTTTTTCTGAATAAAAGTTAAACTATTATATTTTTATACAGAAGAAAAAGAATTTCCAAAAAAAATTATAAAATTATACTTTTTATAAATTTTAAAATGCGTGTTAAGCCCTTCATCCCCAGAACCTACGGGACGGAGGGAGTAATATGATTTTAAACTAGTACCTAGTAGAGTAATTGTACATTTTTCAATTACCGTATAAAGCTCAAAATTCAACTGGAATGTGTCTCTTTGAGTTGTTTAAAAGAAGTGGCTTGTAGGTTGCAATGATTATTAATTTTATAAGAGGCATTTGTTCAAGTTGATAACATACTATGTACTTTTATTTTATCGACATGCTTCGCCACTACTAACATTACCCATCAATCAATATATCTGGATATTAGGAGGATATAACATACGCGGGATAAACGGTTTTTAAAATTTTTGGTAAAAAACTTTATTTCCTCAGTCTCATCTTAATAATTTTTTAAAATTTAATTGTTGTATCAAAATAAGTGAGTTTTTCTAATTTTTATTTATTATTTAGTAAGTGAATTTCAATTTATCTCTTATTAAAGAATTTATATTTTTTATGTAATAAAAAAATTAGTTTAATTTAACTTTGTTAGGATAGCTGTATAAAAATATTCAAATAAGTATCTTAATAAATATAGACTTTATCTATATTCCATTTTTAATAAAACAATTAAAATTGGACAGGAAGTAATAAATTTCCACCAATTTTTGAAGATTTTGAAGGCTACATTTATAATGCGTTTTAGATATGAAATGAGACTTTTTAAAAGAAAAACTTTCCATAGTTCAAACCTGGCACGTTTGGCAAAACTATTTACTTATAACTTATAAGTAGTTCACAACTTATCGACGACTATTTGTTGACTCAATTTTAAAAATTAAATTTATAACTTATAAGCGGTTAAATTTGAAGTTAGTAATGACGTATTTTTTTCAGTTTATTTTGATTTTTTCGTTCTTTATTAATTTCAATTTTAAAATATAAATTTTTATTTTTATTTAAAATTTATGAATTAAAATGATTGTATTTAATAATTATTTATTTTAATTCATACAAGTAAAAAAATCAAATAATTTATATAACTAATAATTATTTATCAATTTATCAATTTATTTATTCATTTTAAGTCGTAAATCAATTTTTTCAAACGGACACCCGATTTCAGCCTTGGTAAAATCTTTATTAATTCGCCTCTGTACAGTACATTTGTTGGTAAGAAACTTAGAATCAGAAAAGTAGGTGGAGGGAGTTGGTGAGGAGTGGAGTGCATTTCATACAAGGAATTGCAGTAGCATGTCAACATGGAAGATGGTTTTGTTTTGTCTAGAGTTTGGAGTTTAAACAATAGCTAGTGATCGACAAGCTC
>PHNY01290223.1:606-10971 GCA_003724115.2 Anethum foeniculum | reverse complement strand
GATGACATGTCATCCTAACCACATGCTGATTGGTGATATATATATCTCTCATTTTTTAATATTTTCAAGTATTGTTTTCATTTTGGAATAAAATTACTCCGTCTCATTGAATTCTCTATGTTACTTTTTGACCCGCTTTTTAAGGCTCATTTAAAATATAGTTACATAATTTTTTTCTTAATTTTTTTTCTGGTTATTCAGAAAAAAAAAATTAAAAAAATTATGAAACTACAATTTATAGAAGCTTTGAAATGCGTGCAAACAGACCACGTGACGGAGGGAGTAAATTACTACTATGAAATCACTTGCATACGACAATGTACCTATAATTATGGCTGCTATAAAATTTAGGGTTTTTTTGTAAAGTACCTGAAGTTTAAAAAGATTTTTGCAAAATATTATTGTTTTTTTTAAAAGAATTTACAAAAATATGCTTTTAATTTTTATTTGGTAAAATATGATTTTTTAATTTTTTTTTGTAAAAATATTATTCTGCAACGAGATGCAATCTTGACAGGTTTGTGCAACTCCATGCAACCATAAGTAAACTCGCGTTCAACCAAAAAACTCGATGTAACTAGTTGCATATGTGGTTGATTTTGGTTGCACCATATTTTTGCAAATATTTTGATAAAATAGTAAAATCGTAAAAAAAAATTAGGAAAAAAAATATTTTTGGTAAGTTTTTAAAATTTATTATTTTTTTGATGTAATTTATAAAGTATTATTTATTATTTAATAAATTTCAGGATGAATAAGAATTGAACGGAAATGACACGACAGAGGATGTGTAGATATTTATAAGCATATTTTTTCTCATTGAAGCAAAAAAAAAAAAAAAAAAAGAAATAAACGTCACTGCTATTATGAACTCACTTTAGTCACTTGCATTGCGGAGGACAAAGAAGTTATTACCTGGCCTAATTAGACGTAAATATAAAAAGAATCAGTATTACGTATTGATTCCCCACTGAAGATCCCATTCACATTACTTTTATTTTAAAATTAAGAGTAGAATATGTAACTAGATGACATGGGTTTTTTTTGGAATTAAATCACTTTGCCTTTGTATATATGTTTTTGTCATTAGTTGGGTTGCACTATTGAGAAAGTTAGTAGCAATTTTGAGTCTTCTGACCAGTTTCACATACACTGTTAATACTTCTGATAACAGGAGGTGTACGCGGTTCGGATCGGATCGGTTTTGGGGTAAAAGTTGAACCAAACTGCGAAGAGCGATTTTAGAAAATTTTCATCCGCAACCGCATTTGCGGTTGCAATTAACCGCATCAATTGCGGTTACGAATTTGCGGTTATTGTGATTCGGTTTGCGGTTCAACCACTTAATATAAAATATTAATAATCACAAAAAAAAAATCAAAATATTAATAAATTTAAGTCCCAGTTGCTTGATAAATCAATATTCAAAAATAAAAAATACAAAGTGTCTGCTAATGAGTAAAAATTAATATAAATTGCAGGACTCCATCAAACTCTGTGTTTGGCTATCCTGTTGTTCCTAACACTGCTAATAAAAAATAATGTAATGAACCGCAATGAGAGTTTAAGACTTGAGAGGGTGGTAATTGACTAATTGGACTTGAACATTGAGACTTCAGGTAATGGATTAGGTTTAAGTCATAACACAACTGCACTAAGTAGTGTTAATTTATTAATCTTACAATATTAAATAATATAAAATTTAACGAAATAAATGTGTTTACTTATTAGTTTATATACTATAAAATATATTTTATTATAAATATAAATTTGGCGGTTTGCGGTTGCGGTTGCGATTTTCTAAAACATAAAACCGCATCCAAACCGCAAATAAGCGATTACTAAAATTTTCATCCGCAACCAACCCGCGTTTCGCGATTATCCGCAAAACGTGGTTCGGTTGCGAGCGGTTAATGCGGTTGAGCGGTTCGTCTGTACACCCCTATCTAATACAGTTATGCATCGGCTCCCACTGATTTCTAGTATAGAAATGAGTTGGGATACTTGGGGTATCAAAAATGGTATAGAGCCGTTTTATGGTACAGCTGGGTGGTTTTTGATTCCCCCAAGTATAAACGCCATATACGGCGTTTATAGCTGGAAAAGCCAAAATGTCATAGCATACGGCGTTCATAGCTGAGAGTAGTAACGCATTTGGCAGATGCGCATTGCTGTACCAGTGTAAAAAAAATATAAACCCTAGCCCCCTCCTCCCTCCCATCTGCCCCTGCCTCCCCCCTACTTTTTCTTATTTTTTTGAATTTGATTCATTTAATTATATTAGTATGAATATATGTTTATAGCAATTGATGTGTTCTAAATGTTGTTAATTAAGTGTAGTGCTAAATTTTATTAATTATGTTTATAACAACTATATGTTCTTAATTTTTTGAATTTATATTAGATTAGTTGATAAATATTGTTAATTTAGATTAGTTGTTTATATTTTTTAATTTAAAGTAGTGATAAATGTTGCTAATTTAGAGTTGTTGATAATGTTAGATTAGTTGTTAATTATGGTCCATTAGTTGTTAATGTAGATTAGTGCTTAAAACTATAGTTACAAAAATAATTATTAGATAATTTATTAAAAGGTAGAATAATATGATAATATTTATTAAATAATATAGATTAGTGATAAATATTATAGAATATTCAAATATTCGAATATTTAATAAATAATAATTTAAGTAATTATATTCGAATATTCAAATATTATAGTTACATTATATTCGATTATTTAATTATATAAGTAATTATATTCGATATTTAAGTAAATTCCTAAAAAATATTTGAATAATTCGAAAACAATATTAATTTATTAGGAAATAAGTAATTTATTAGGAAATAATATTTGAAAAATTCAAAAATATTATTAATATATTTGAATATTTATAAATATTTATTCCAAAAATAAATATTTATTATTTTAATATTCAAATATTATAGAAAATTTTTAAATATTAGAATACTTATTTAATAATTTAATATTTGAATATATGAAATTATTAAATTATATTCGATTATTTAATTATATTAGTAAATTATATTCGAATATTTAAGTAAATTCCTAAAAACTATTTTAATAATTTGAAATTACTTAAATATTTGAATAATTTGAAATTACTTAAATATTTGAATAATTTGAAATTACTTAAATTATATTAATTAAATATTTGAATAATTGAAATTACTTAAATAATTTTAATATTAAAAAAAATTTGAAGTTTACTCGATTATTTTACATTAGTGTTTACTTTGATTATTGTTTTGTTTGTTTTAGATATAGGGCCTATCGACGATTTTTTATTGACTCAGCAGCATGAGCATCGGTCTTCACGTGTTGCGCGTGGAGAGGTATAGAATATTTGCATATTTTGATGATTATGTAAAATTTTGTTTGGCTTGCAAATATGTTAACTGGTTAATATTCAATGCAGGATATTGGTGATTTACGGCTTCGTAACAATTTCAGGACCTACTGGACTACTGTGCGTGACATGGAACTGCCATAACCGGTGCTCAGTGCCATTAGGCACGCTAGTTTGGAGGGAGTATACAGTATTGGCATTACAAAAAACACAAATTACATTATTTAATCTCTAAAACTGCTGAGAATTAAGCCACCAGCTATAAACTCCATTGCAAACGGCGTTTATAATAGGGCCCTATTATAAACGGCATTTGCAATGGCATTTATACTTAGGGGAATCAAAAACCGCAGCTGATATACCATTTTTACAACATGGAACGTTCATGTACCATTTTTGATACCCCAACTCATTTCTATACCAGAAATGAGTGGGAGCCGTTATGCATCAATCCTATTTTTTTAATAATTAGACTTACATGTCTTAAAAATTAGTATTTGTTCAAAAAAATCTCGATAATCGAACTCGGAATCTGGAACGACGATAATATACGAATTGTTTGCGACTCGAATATATCCTTTATTAGGATCTTTCAGATCTTTTAGTTTGATGAAGGATTTCCGTCCCTGGACTTTTTTCAATGAACCAAACCAGTTGTACCTGCAGTAGATTACTACCGTATTAGCTAATAACGTCATTAAATAAATGATTAATTAAGAAAAAATGTTATCAGTAGGTCTGTTTAAGCGCAAAATTTGCTTTCACTATGTGCTCAGTTGCGGAACTGATGGAATCCACAGACTCCAGAAACAAAGAGAGGCTGAGATCTTTTGATATCGAGAAATTTCACCGAGACAAGACCCTTCAGTGAAAATATGATAATCGGGGACCGGGGTCGGGAAATGGGGCGAGGATACCCTAATCCCCGACCCTGCCCCGATCCCCGATTCTTTTAAAAATTTTACCCATTCCCCGTCCCGAACACGAAAAATTTTTCGAATTCCCGACCCGAACAGGGCGGGAATCGTATCGGGTAGGAGCCGGGGGGGGGGGCGAAATGCATTCCCTACTTATAAAAAAATGTGACCCTAATATATGTTATTTTTTTGATGTCCCATTCATTAATATAAGCGACTTGTCTTGAGAGCAGACTCTGTGTGTATTAATACGAGGGAGGATGGCTCTAAATCTTGATATGATCTATAAATATTTACCTATGATTATTATATTTGTAGACAACGTATGATGTGAGTGAGTAAAGACAAAATACAGAAGGAAGAGCTTTTATACCAGGCTCGTCGTGATTCTAAAAATAAAAAATTCATCCAAAGGCGAATAACTTTGTAACTTTGTTAGGATTATTTGGTTGGGGGGTTTTCTAGAATTAGTTATTAGGTTTAAATCATTCCAACTCATACCTGATGTTTGGTTGAGAATTTTGTTTCTCCAAATCAATTCCTGAAACCCCCCAAAATATAGGGCTGTAAACGAATCGAACTTGGATGAACTCGGACGAATATTTTATGAACACGAACAAATAATTAACGAAACGAACATTATTCATTAACCTTATCGAACAATATTAATCTTCCTTGTCTGAACTCGAGTTTAGTTATCACGAACCGAACGCGTGTTGATCGAGAACTTGCCGAACTCGAACCGCGTTCAGACAGCTCGAGTTGAAATGAGAGATATGTACTTGGGCCTTTGTTGTGTAAGTAAGCCTAATGCAAACAAGCAAAGTAAACAAATTCTGGTCCAATTTTTCATGTTACTGGCCTAATAAATATATTATTTAATATTGTAAATATACAAAAACAACACTACAAAAATCTAAAATAATAAAAATTATAACTGAAAAGTGAAAAGGGGTTCGATAATTAGATTTTCATCTAAATAAGAAATAGATACATACAAACGTTGTGCATACTCGATTTGTACCTCATCATAGTACTATTTTCAAGGTGTTTAGGTATAAATTTCTAAATCCTTATGTTGTTCATGTGTGCTTATATGGGTGTTTGTCTGACATTGTATGCCCATGGATCTGATTTGTGATGTATTTGTTGTTAATATCGTCGTGTCGTACCAAAAAAAATAATATGCCTAACGTGCTTCCCCGCATGTTTGCAATTTAAGTTTATTGCCAGTAGCCAGTATGTAAAGTTTATCATATATAATCCCAGGTTTTCGTGTCAGGGAAGAACAATGAGATTTTTCAGGGAAAAAGGTTACCAGGTTTTATAAGTTGCGTTGAGACTGACTGATTGAGATAGATGTTTGTGTTTTTGAATTTTGTAAATCTATTTACAGTTTGTTAACGTTGAGATTGCAGTTCGCTCCATAACTTAATACAATGATTTATTAATTTACGCAGGTTTAAAATTTTTTAAGAATGTGGATGTTTTGCTTCTGTCCTGAACCTTCTAATCTGGTCCTTCTGAATGTGGGATGTTCATGTATTATGGCTTTAAACCTTCAACTTCTAAGCTTATCTGATTCGATCAAGACAAGACTTTTAATTTCCATTTGAGTTTTGTAATGAACTATTTAATTTATCATGTACTTCATTTTAGCTTTAGTATTCAGCTTTTAAATTATTAATGTATGGATCATGAATATTCGTGATGTTTTTTCACTTTTCTGATAAAAAGAGGCAGCAAAAGTGTCTTAATTTGTAAGAATTTCTTATAAATACTTAGTAAAACTCGAGTCGTACTTAATGAACTTGAGGCGAACTCGAGCGAACTCTAATTGAACACCAATTCATTCGTTAAACTTACGGGACAAAAAAATTGGTTCGAACTTGAATTCGATAGACTATTCAACCGAAGTTATCAAGTTCGAACTTGAGCGAGTTTAACGAACTGTCCACTTTGTTTACAGCCCTACCAAAATATGATTTTTTTCGTATCAAGGAGGTGGGTATAAAAAATGTATGTTGAATCAACTCTAATTCTACTATTTCACCTATATCAATTCGGTATGATTTTTTCATATCAAGAGGGAGGTGAGTATTAAAAAAAGGTATGCAGATTCAACTTTAATTGTACTATTTCATCTGTATTTAAGAAATTAAATTTTAATGTTTAATACATAAAAGGGTGCATGAAATCAACTTTAATTCTACTGTTTCATCTATATTTAAGCAATTAAATTTTAATATTTTATACAAAGATAAATCAATGAATAAAAAATATATTAAATTAATATTTTTAGTTAACTGAAATTAACGAATCAAAAATATTTTTGATCAAACATAGTCATTCTATTATTCAACCAAACACATAATATTATAAATGATATATTAACCTTATACTACTTTATAATCTGATTCCTGATTCTTACCTGATACCACTAACCAAACGATCCCAGGATTTCGTGAAATCAATTCCCGATTCAGTTTAAATGCTGATAAGAAAAATAATATATTGATTTAATGTTTTAAAAGAGGTTGATTTAATGAGATAATTCAAAATATAACAATTATATAATAATATTTATAATCATTATAAATTATCATAATTGTAAGAAAAGTATTATTCAAATCCGAATGGTATATGATTAAAATATTTGAATGAATAATAATTCAGTTTCTCTGATGAATGGTGTTATGTGATTAAAAATAAAACATATAAAAATTTTGTATGGAAAATTTTTAATATGTAGAATTAACTTATAAGTTATTGTTTAATTTGAACTATAAATTTTGGATAAGTTAAATGTCTCAGTATTTATACTTTTTTCATTAATATAAGCTTTATATATCATGTCAAAAAATAGTAGTTCTAAATTTGAACGTGCTTAAATAAATAGTTTCCCATTTTATGTCTTGGCTTATGCCATGGTTTGAGAGTTTTTAAACCCTAGTTACTGATCTCATTTTTCCATTGTCGTTTTTCGTTTCATATTTAGTACAAACAATCTTTTCAACCTTTTTTCCACGCTCAATCATTTTCACAATAGTCATTATGGCTAATCATCAAAACACACTTGAAGAAATGGAGGCAAGTTTTGCAAGTTTTAAGATGGATGATGAAGAAGGAGGCATTTCGTATGAGAATAACACGGAAGATTTATCGGAGATAGATGTTCGTTGGTGCCTGGTAGGACGATTCCTGACAGATTCTCCTATAGACTTTCAAGCAATGCAACACCGCATGGCAGCTCTATGGAAACCAGGGAAGGGAGTATACATTAAGGAGGTGGATAGGAATAGATATGTCTTTCAATTTTACCATGAACTGGATATTGCTAGGGTGATTGAAGGCAGTCCATGGACTTTTGGGAGGTTCCACTTAATTATTGAACGTATGCAAGAGGGTGATAACCCTCGTACTATTGCCATTAACAAGATGGATTTGTGGATTCAACTTCATGGAATGAATGCAGGCTTTATGTCGCAGAGAGTGGTTACAGATGTAGGCAACTATGTGGGTAAATTCGTAGAATCCGATGCGAACAACTTTGTGGGTGTATGGCGTGAATATCTACGAGTCAGGGTAACAATTGATTTAACTAAATCGTTAAAACGACGTATGAAGCTCCGGAAAAATCAGTCAGAGTGGTGTTGGGTGAACTTCCGTTATGAAGGAATACCTACTTTCTGCTTCATATGTGGCATGGTAGGTCATGGAGAGAAATTTTGCCAAAAGATATTTGATACACCAGCTGATCAGATAGGGAAACATTATGGTGCATGGATGAAAGCGGAACCTAGACGCCGTAGTCATACTATGGGAGCCAAATGGCTTCGCCAAGGAGGAAGAAATCCGGTGGCTTTTCCGGCGGACAGAGATGTTGAGGAGGGAGGTAAAGAGATAGCCACAAAAACCGCTGGTGACAAACAAAATCCCGTAATTGTTGCTAACAAATTGGATATGGTATTAGACGCTAAACAGAAAAAGTTGGGAGAAAATCAAGGGATAAACACATGTCGTGGAGAAAATATCTCTCAGTCCCTCACTCAAGCAAAAATAGCGGGAGAGAATATTGGTTTAAATGAGGAAGTGGGCCTTCAGGTGCTGGACCCAAAAAGAAGGAGAATAGATGAGCCCACTGGTGCTGGGCTGTCCATTTCAAATGTGGAGGACGAAACAGATTTTGACATGACAGATGAAGGTAATATTACTGTTATTGGTTCAAAAAACGGGAATCTGGCGGGATCTGCTTTGCAGACCCGCCTATCATCATGAAAACTCTAAGTTGGAACTGCCGGGGGGTAGGCTTTCCTCGGAATATTCAGTTCCTATGCGACGTTGTACGTCAAGAAAAGCCAATGTTATTTTTTTTGTGTGAAACTCTTGCTAAAAAATCAAAAATGGAGTGGGTTCAGCTGAAGTTGGGATACCAAGGCATGTTTGTGGTTGATTCGGTGGGGCGTAGTGGTGGTATCGCGTTATTATAGAAAGAGCAAGATCAGGTGGAATTACTGGGGTTCTCTTAAAATCATATTGACGTGAAAGTTATTATGGAGCAGGGTGAGCAATGGCGTCTTACAGGTCTCTACGGAGAACCAAATAGGGTCTTACGTCATAGAACTTGGGATTTGCTTCGTAACCTTTCTCGGGATTCAAATCTCCCATGGTGCGTGATTGGAGATATTAATAATGTCGTTGAGGTTGGGGATAAGGTGGGAGGATCGCAATACCCAACTTGGCTCATTGATGGTTTTAACGAGGCATTGCAAGACTCTGGACTTATAGATATGGAGCTTATAGGACATCAGTTCACGTGGGAAAGGGGAAGGGACACAGAGGACTGGATGGAGGTGCGTTTGGACAGAGCTCTTACTAATTTGGCATGGCTGGGTTTGTTCCCGTTGGCAAAGCTTTATAATTTAGAAAGTACTTCTAGTGATCACAGCCCAATACTGCTAGTCCCGCAAGTTGTTGCAAAAATCAACGCTCTGTTTCGGTTTAAGTTTGAAAATGCTTGGATGATGGAACCTATGTGTGAAATTATTGTTAATGATGGCTGGCTTAGAGATATAGAAGCATCGGTGCTCCAAAAAATCAAAACTTGTAGTGGTAGATTAACTACTTGGGGAAGGGAGATAACAGGTAATTTTGGAGGACGTATAAAGCAATGTAAAGCTGATATGAAGCTGTATAGAGGAGGGAGAGATGAAAACTAGACAAAAAAATACAGAATGGCGAGAACTGAATTGACAAAAATCTTGCACCAAAGAGAGATTTTCTGGCGTCAAAGGGCAAAGCAATTGTGGCTTCAAGATGGTGATCAAAACAGTCGTTTTTTTCACAATTATGCATCCGCTAGAAGAAGAAACAATCAAATTACTAGGCTCAAAAACGAGGAGGGTAATTGGGTTGAGTGGGATAATGGCTTGGCTGACTTAATGTCTAGTTATTTTTCTAATCTCTTTACTGAATCAACGGTGAACTGGAAGGAGGTGGTGAGTTATGTGCCTACTACGATCACGAATGAGCAGAATGAGCAGTTACTGCAGGACATTACAGCTGAGGAAGTTAAGTTCGCTTTGTTTCAAATGAATCCGGACAAAGCCCCGGGTCCGGATGGAATGACACCGGGTTTTTATCAGCGATATTGGCATATTGTGGGCACTGACATAGTTGAGCTGGTGCGGGATTTTTTCAGAACTGGCGAGATGGTGGGGGAGTTAAATGCAACTAACATAGTTTTGATTCCAAAGAAAAAATCGCCGGAGGTGGTTGGAGATCTTCGCCCGATTTCCTTGTGCAATGTAACTGTCAAAATCATTACTAAAGTCCTAGCTAATCGGCTTAAAGGAATGCTGGATCAGGTTATTTCTGAAAATCAAAGTGCCTTTATGTCTGGACGTCTAATCTCTGATAATGTAATGAGTAATGATAGCTTATGAGGTAATGCACACACTGAAAAGAAAAAGAAGGGGAAAGGATGCGTATATGGCGTTAAAGTTGGACATGAGCAAAGCATATGACCGTATTGAGTGGAGTTATTTGCAGGCTATTCTAACTAAAATGGGGTTTCA
>PHNY01290215.1:644-12365 GCA_003724115.2 Anethum foeniculum | reverse complement strand
TAAAAATTATATAATAATTTTCGAGTACAATAATGAAATTAAAGAAGATTTACACAACAATCAAAATTAAATATTTAATAATAAAATTTTTATATAGACAATAAAAAATTGACTACTAGCCCGTGCATCGCACGGGTTATAGGCTAGTACTTTATTAACTTCACCTATATCAAGAATTGGTATTGCCTCCCGAAGAGGATATTGCTCCTGAAGTGGATGTGACAAAACCACCAGAAGTGGTATTGCCTCCCGAAGAGGATATTGCTCCTGAAGTGGCACATGCTTCCATAGAAGCAAATGTACCTGAAATTTATGAGATCTCAATGAGTTATGTACATAATTGTCAATTATTGGATCGTTGAAGTACTGAGGTTGATGATGAATACGCTTTTTCCGTGGCATGTGATATTATTATGAACTCCGATCTTGAACCACAAAGTGTGGAAGAATGTCGACATAGATATGATTGGCCAAAATAGAAAATTGCAATACAGGAAGAATTGCAATCTTTGCGCAAGAGAAATGTATTTGGACCTGTAGTCCAAACACCAGCTGGTGTGATTCCCATTGGGAATAGATGGGTGTTTGTACGAAAACGAAATGAGAGAAATGAAATAATGAGATATAAGGACCGGCTAGAAGCTCAGGGATTCTCTTAGAGGCCTGGATTTGATTAACAGGAAACTTACTCTCCTGTGATGGATGGAGTCACTTTTCGTTTTCTGATAGGTATGGCTTCTATGGAAAGATTGGAAACACGTCTCATGGACGTTGTTACAGCCTACCTTTATGGATCACTTGATAGTGATATTTGTATGAAAATCCTTGAAGGATTAAAGATAGAGGAAACTAAGCCTCGACATTATATGGTCATTATATGGTTTGAAACAATCTGGTCGTATGTGGTACAATAGGCTTAGTGAATATTTATTAAATGATGGGTATGTTAATAATCAAGTGTGTCCACGTGTGTTTATTAAAAGGTCACAAACTGGTTTTGTTATTATTGCAGTATATGTGGATGATATGAATATTGTAGGTACTTCTGAAGACATTACTAATGTTGCTAACTATTTGAAAGATGATTTTGAAATGAAAGATCTTGGAAAGACGAAATTTTGTTCAGGGATACAGGTGGAACACTTATCTTCAGGAATATTTGTTCATCAGTCCACTTACACATAAAAAGTACTTGATCGATTTTACATGGACAAAGCTCATCCACTAACCATATCAATGGTTGTTCGATCACTGGAAGTTGAAAAGGATCCATTCCGTCCTCGAAAAGAAGATGAAGATGCACTTGGGCCTGAAGTTCCATATCTTAGTGCTATTGGAGCTCTTATGTATCTTGCAAACAACACAAGACCTGATACTGCCTTTGTTGTGAACCTGTTGGCAAGATTCAGTTCTTATCCAACTAAAAGACATTGGGATGGGATCAAACACATATTCAGATATCTTCGTGGGACAATTGATCTCAGGTTATTCTTTCCAAACAGTTCAAAATCGCAGCTAGTTGGATATGCAGATGCTGGGTACTTGTCAGATCCTCATTTTGGACGATCGCAAACAGGTTATCTATTTACATATTGTGGTACTGCTATCTCTTGGAAGCAAGCAGGGATGTATTTGGCTAAGGTTTTTCATTCAACATATTTGAGAATCATGTGGATTATCAAGTATATCAAACAGTCCCACAGTTTTATTTTGAGGATAATTGAGCTTGTATTAGACAATTAAAGGAAGGATATATCAAAGGGGATCGGACAAACACATGTTGCCAAAAAAATTCTACACGCACGAACTACAAGAAAATGGTGACATTGATGTACAACAAATCTGCTCATGTTATAATCTGTCAGATCTACTTACAAAATCACTAGCTACATCAACTTTTCAAAAGCTACGAAATAAAATTGGAATACGGAGATTGAAGTCTTGTTGGGTGGTGTCAACCCAAGTACCACATTGGATAGATAATAGAAAATTATCTGGTATATAGAGCAGCCAATTAACTCCATTAGTATGAGGCATTTTGGGAGTTACCCAAAAACAAATCCGTGCAGGCTCAGCCCAGAGCGGACAATATCATACTAATGTGGAGTTAGGCCTGCTTAGCAAGCCCAACAAGTGGTATCAGAGCCAAAGGTTCGGCCGGACCTTGTGGGGTAAAGGGTTGGGCTGCGGTTGTTCGATGTGGGTGGTTCCCCTCGGTGTGAACGCGATTGGAGATCTGTCGGTTCCTTGCTGCTGTGCAAGATGTAGACGGATTTATCGCGGGTGTAAGACCACGGAATTTGTGGTTCTTGGTTTGAGTGGAGGATTGTTGGGTGGTGTCAACCCAAGTACCACATTGGATAGATAATAGAAAATTATCTGGTATATGGAGCATCCAATTAACTCTATTAGTATGAGGCCTTTTGGGAGTTACCCAAAAACAAATCCGTGCGGGCTCAGCCCAGAGCGGACAATATCATACTAATGTGGAGTTAGGCCTGCTTAGCAAGCCCAACAAGTCATTGCTACAAGAAGATGTCAAATTATGAGACGTTTTATTCAGGGGGAGGTTGTACTCTTTTTCCTTCGACAAGGTTTTTATCCCATTGGGTTTTTCGTTGCAATGTTTTAACGAGACAGTCAATCTTTGTAATAACTCATATTGACAATCAAGGAAGTCTTACACACGGAGTAGTAGTCATGGAAGTCTAATTTCTATATTGTAACAGTTGTATGTATTAAATTTTTGAACTTCTCAATACACGGCTGCTACTACTATAAATGAAGCTAATAGTTGATGTAAAGATTCATTGAAATTAATCAACTTTTAAAATATTCTCTCATGCCGTGTTTTTGGCTGTACTATTACAAGTAACATTACATAATAAATCTTATTATAAATATAAAAGATTTACAACATATGGTATATTTTCCAATTATTATCAGATGCATGGTTGAAGAAGATGGTTGAGTTTAGTAATTTTACTTTTATGACAAAAAAATATCGTAACTCCGTACGTTTACACTGGGAATGACAATCATATAACTTGTTCTTTTGTCTCTGAATGACTATAAAACATAAAAATAAAATTTTAAAACAAGCTAAATATAATTGGTTGATTATTAAAAATAATAATAAATAGTTGAATTTGGTTGGTATAACGGGTCTTGGTTAAAACATCATGTATGCTATTGATCTCTGTTAAAACAAAAACGATGATAAAATGAATAAAGTTTAACTTTTCCAGTTTAAACAACATTAAAATTATACTATAACATCATGCCAATCTAAAAAGGTTACTTTTTTATTGATACAAAACAAACAATTACGCACATAAGTAACTTGTTGTACGGAAGTACGTTAGAACATTTGAAAGAAATAGTGTAAACACATGAAACCGGCATTGACAATAATTTTTATTTAATAATTTAGTATGGTGTAATCATTTTCTGAGAGCTTCTCACTGTGTTTGTCTTATTTTTTAACAATTTATTATTGTTATTTTTTGTTACGTTCCATGGTTTTGTACCCATGTTCCTGAACTTCTGAATTATTTTTTTTATTGCTTGCTTCTACGCACGTCTTCTCGAATTTAAATTTTGAAAACATATCTACGTTATAAAACTTAACAGTCTTAGACACATATCACAGTTTAAAAAAAATATAGACATTCTATAAAAATTATAATATGCACTTAATTAGACTAAATAAAGAGTTAGGGGTCATTTGTTAACCCATGAATGACACAAAATGAATTGGATGGGTAATAAACTAGCTCGTTAAGATTGTTTGTGTAGCTTCTCTTCTGCTGGACGAGGCAAAAATTGTTCAGGACGACACCATCTAAAAACTTTCAACGAATCAGTCACCTTTCTTTTGTTATCTGTTCTGTTGTCTTTTTTACATATACTTTTTCATACCTTTTTTATTAGTTCGAATAAAAATACAAGGGATTTACTGTTGTTGTAATTTATTAATTATTTTTTTTACATATGTTTATATATCATTTTCACATTTGTATCTACAAACCTCGTACAAAATTATATATTAAAATTATATAAATTATATTTAGTAATTTTATGAGATGCCGCTTTTATTATAAGTTTGATAATATATGGAATAATGATTGAAAATATGTGTATAATAGAAGTGTGAAATAATTCATTACGAAATTTAAAAAAATAAAATTATTCCGTGTTCAAAATATAATTGTCATTTTGAAATTAAGTCATATTTTATATTCTATACTCCCTCCGTCCCTTTTTAATTGTTACTTTTGACTTTTGAGCAGTCAAATTGATCAAAGTTTGACTGAAATTTATAAATATTTTGGCCACTAAAAATAAAATTTGACAACTAAAAAAGGATGGAGGGAGTATATCAAAAAAGTAATAAATAAATATTATTGTTATCATTTCTTTTAAAAAAATATAGTTATATGTTACTGTTCAGAAAAATCAAATATTTATCTATCAAACAATACAATACATGAAGCATTTCAGAATTTTAATCATCCAGAGAAAACAATTCAGATTTATCAAATGACCCCTTAATAAATAACATACCTTCCTTGTGTCTTTGTTGATTTTTCTTATATTCTTTTCTCTCATCATCCAAATTATTGATGTCTTAGAAGACCTAACCTTTTATCAAAGCATAAGAAACACACACACAAAGTAGCATAAGATAGAATTCATTTATATAATACTAAAAGAGAAATACAATTAAACCAGCTTGGCGTAATTGATCGTACTTTTTCTCAAGTTATTTTCTTTTCTCATCATTGCCCTCCATGTTGACACTTACTGTGAGATTCACAAACAAAAAAAATTGAAAATTAAATACCTTAAACAAATTATGATACTATATTAATTATATGGATTAATGATTTGGCTAATGGATGGTGCTATATAAGACCTGTAAACCAAATTTGTAATATTGAGATTATATTCTAATAAACCAAAAAACTATCATCTTTTCGGCTTTTCTATGTTCTTAGATGTTTTGCATGGGTTGTAAGTTAGTTCTAAGAAACAGGTAGAACTGCTTACATTTTGGTATAGTTCAGTTCATTATATAGGTTGTACTAATGCAGCTCATATTCTTGTCTTGAACAAATTTCTACTATTACATAAAACAAATTAAGAAGAAAAATATAGTTCTGAGTCAGAAATTATCTATGCCTGTAGAAATCGATGTTAAAAAAGTCCAGAGTACGAGAACATATGATTTCCATCTTATTCATGAAGCTTATTTGCATGATCATAAGCCAAATACCGAGCTTTAGGGACAACTGATGCACTAGATACTTTCCTTCAGCTAGGTAGCAGCCCTTTTTTTCAATTGTTAATACGATATAGTTATGCAAGAATAATGAGGTAAATTTCCTATAATCATTACATTGTGTTTGTATTTTTAAAGTATAGTATGGATTGTGGTGAACGGAGTCGGTATCTGTACCTGGAGTAGGATATGTTACTGACACTGATTCAAAATAAGGAAAGTGCCCATTTCTCTAGATATAGTTGGTTTCTTGCAGGATAAAAAATTTAGAGGCTAAGGCTAAATATCAAGAGGTATCTCCCATCAGTAGTTTGAACATAATTAGTTAACGTCAGCTCAGTTCTCAAGGCTATCATTACAATGTACAGTAGAACCCCTCTAAAGTGATATCCTCGGTGTTGATCATTCTCCACCATCACGAGTCACACACACGCGTTCATCGTGTGCCATATCAGCACATCACCAGCTGCTCTCTCATTGGCCAGCTGGATAGTTTGTTATTTATTAGATTGTATATAAGATAGATAGATACATAATCTCTCTCTCTTCCACCAACTTACTCTCTCTTACCGTTCATTCTTTTCTCTTCTTCTTCTTTAATGTAAAAACAATAGTTGTATATTTTTTGTAGATTTAATGGAAGCATGTACAGTTTTTTGCTGAGTTTCATTGCTAATACATGAAATGTAACATGGTATCAGAGCATGACGATCATCTTCGTCGTTGTTACGTAGTATTACTTCGTGGTTTACATTCTTTCTGCATCAAAGTAAGAATTTGTGATCCCAATCTCTACTATTGATCTTCATAATCGTCTATGTGATAATCGGTAAACGAATTACTATTCTTTCTTTGTTTTCGTTGTCAATATCTTTTCCCGATTAGTGTTTTTGTTCTTGTTATTGTAGATCTCCTGCATATCTCATTACGAACTGTTTCTTTCTCATCATATATACATATAATTCATGTGTGTATACAATCTGTTGCGTAAATTTTGTAAATCATTGTACTCTAGTGGCTACTTTTACTATAGAGTTGAATCAAGATTCTAATAGTGTATACTATATACATCCATATGATAATACCGGTATGAAACTGGTTACCACACCGTTTAACGGTTCTGGCTATGGAAACTGGAAACTATCCATGGTTTTTGGATTAACTTCTAAAAACAAACTTTATTTCATTGATAGAACTATGTCTAAACCTAAATCCACTACATCCGATTATAAGTCCTGGTGTCTTTGTAATAGTTATATGATTATAGGCTGGATAATTTCTGTTTTGAAACCTCAAATTGCATCTAGTATTCTCTATGTTCACGATGCAAGAGAGATATGGATTGATATAGAAGAACGTTTTGGTCAAGCTTCTTCAGCTCAACTTTATGCTTTAGAACAAGAAGTGCTCAACATTTCTCAGGATAATCTTTCAATTTCAGATTATTGTACTCAATTGAAGAAGTTATGGGATGAAATAGATAACCTGAAACCACTACCTGGCTGTGATTGCAAGAATTGCACTTGTACTCTAACTCAGAAAGTGCTAAAAATTCAACAGGATCAAAGACTCTTGTTATTCTTAATGAAATTATCGAATGATTTCGCTAATATTCGTTCTCATATTCTCATGATATCCTCTTTGCCTACTCTACCTCAAGTATACATGATGCTGCTCCAGGAACAAAGGCTTATAGAAATCTCTAAATTGCCTGATCCTGTTGCTTTCTTTGCAGACAACAGAAAATTTTCTACAGAAAGACCAAACAATTCGTATCAATACAATAAGAATTAGTATATTGGGAAGACTTTTGTTATAAATCCAATCAAATCAACAAGGAAGACTTATTTTTGTGATCATTGTAAGATTCCAGGACATAGTAAAGAGAGATGCTTCAAACTGAATGGTTATCCACCAGGTTTTAAACCTGCACAACCTAAGAAATTTGCTGCTAATGTTATTACTAATAGTGTACTGCAAGATTTTCGGGATAATTCTCAAGTCACTTTTGATTCTGGATCACCATATATTACTCCAGAGCAATACAGTTAGCTCATGAACTTGTTGAATAAAAAAAGGACTCTAATCCTGGTACCGAGTTTACTGGAAATGCACTTCTTGCAGGTAATTTTTGCTTACTTTCAACTATATTAAGCAACAACTGGATTCTTGATAGTGGAGCATCAGAGCATATATGTTCTTCTCTTATTATTTTTTTTGACACAAATACTGCTCTTACTAGTGAAAATAGTATCACAATTCCTGATGGCAGTAAGGTTAAGATCTCTCATACTGGTACTATAAAGCTCAATCATTTCAATCTTAAGAATGTCTTGTTTATTCCAACCTTCCAGTTCAATCTCATATCCATAATAAGCTGTGTAAAGACAATGACTTATATGTTTATTTTACTTCTGATGCTTGTTCAGTCCAGGGGCATTCAATGAAGCCTTTGCTTCTTGGTAGACAGATACAAGGACTTTATTTTGCTGCTGATCACTTGCTTTCAAATTCTTACTACAAGAAAGTTCTTTCATCAACTTCTTCTCCTTCTAGTAGCACTTTTGTTAATAACGTTGTGCCTTTTACTTCTGGTAACACTACAGATGTAAAATTGTTGCACTTAAGACTGAGACATATCCCTTATGCTAAACTCAAACTTGTTAATCCAAATGTTGATGTAAAAACATTTACCTCTGAATGTATCTATACTATTTTCCCAGCAGCAAGACAGCATAGAATGCCTTTTTCTTCCACTTCTATAAAATATACTCATATTTTTTTTAGCTTTTTATATTGATGTGTGGGGTCCTTATAATACTAGTACACATGATGGCTGCAAGTAGTTTATTACTACAGTTGATGACTGTAGTAGAGCCACATGGGTTCATTTGATGAAATCTAAGCTTGATTCAGTTATTATTATATTCACTTTCCTTCATTTTGTTCTAACTCAGTTCAATGCATCAGTAAGAATGATAAGAACAGACAATGTTGTGGAACTATGTCATGGTAAAATATTGAAATTATACAGAAATTTTGGTATCTTATATCAGACTAGTTGTTCTGACACACCCTAAGAAAATGGGGTGGTCGAAAGGAAACATAAACATCTCAAGAAAACAGCTAAAGCTCTATTTTTTCAAGATAAACTTCCTGAAAAATATTGGGGTCACTGTATGCAGTGTGCAGCTATTCTGATTAATAGAATGCCTATCAAAACCCTTGATAATACTACCCATTATGAGAGATTGTTTGTTGATAAATCTGATTATTCATATCTTAAGTGTTTTGGTTGCTTATGTTTTGTTTCAACACCAAAACAACATAGGTCAAAATTATCTACTAGAGGACACCCTTGTGTTTTCTTGGATATCCAGCAATTCAAAAGGCTTATAAAGTTCTTGATCTTGTTACTCATAAAGTCATAACATCTAGAGATGTGGTCTTCTATGAAAAGAAATTTCCTTTTCACGTGAATTCTGACTATACAAAATAGCCAATGCAATTTTTTTTTGCCAGCCCATACCAATTGTGATGTTTCTCAATTTTTGACATTCCTAATGTTTTCATTTCTTCTGCGAACACTGATCCTATTATTGATCATGTTGATCATCATTCTCCATCTGTTCATGATAATTCATCTTCATCTTCACATTGGACTTTACCTTCTGATCATTCTCCACCAGATTCAGTTGTTTCAACTGAACTGCCAGTTTTGAGGAGAACTACAAGACATACTCAAAAACCAGCTCATTTGGATGATTATCTATGTAACCTTGTTATATTTGAATCACTTCCTTCTACACATCAGGGTTTTCTTGCTCACACTTCATCCCTAACAGAACCCACTTCCTATGAGGAAGCTTCTAAGGACCCTGGATGGGTTCAGGCTATGGGATAGAACTTACAGCATTTCAGTCTAATAATACTTGGGATATTGTTGACTTACCAAAGAGGAAGAAGGCTATAGGCAAATACGTTTTCAAAACCAAACTAAAGGCTGATGGATCAGTAGAAAGATTGAAAGCAAGACTTATTGCTAAAGGTTTTACTCAGAAGTATGAAATTGACTACCAAGAGACTTTCTCACCGGTGGTTAAGATGGCCACAATTAGAAGTATTCTTTCCTCGACAGCTAGTAAAAATTGGAAGATTTTTCAGTTAGAAGTTAACAATGCTTTTCTTCATGGAGAATTACATGAAGAAGTTTATATGGAATTTCCACCATGTATTCCTAATTCTTTTAACAAAGTCCATAGACACAAGAAATCTATTTATGGTCTTAAGCAAGCTAGTCGAGAATGGTTTGCCAAATTATTACATGAGCTGTTGTGTCAAGGTTTTGTTCAGTCTAAAAATGACTATTCTTTGTTCTTTAAAAGAACTGACACTGACATCACTATTGTTGCCATATACGTTGATGACATGATTATTACTGGTTCTAATCATTCTTGCATTCATCATCTAAAGTCAGATTTGCACAGTGTTTTAGAAATTAAGGATCTGGGATATATGGATCATTTTTTGGGTTTTGAAGTTGGCTACACAGTTGCTTGTATAACTCTTACACATGATAAATTCACCAAAGAACTTCTTCATGATTCATGGCTTACAAAACTTAAACATGTTTCTACTCATCTTCCACTTTATCTCAAACTTACTTATGGCACTGGAAAATTTTATAATGATCCTTCTTTTTATAGAACTCTAGTTGGGAAGCTGAATTTTCTTACTAATTCTAGACCTGATATGGCTTTCTCCGTTTAAACACTTAGTCAGTTTATGCAGTCTCCTCGCTTGCAGCATTTTGAGGCACTTCAACATGTTCTTCATTATGTGGCATAAACTGCAGGTTAAGGTATATTTCTTAAGGCTACAAATTCTTTAACTTTAAAGGCATATTCTGACTCAGACTGGGCTGTTTGTCCAAATAATCGAAGATCAGTTTCCAGTTACCTTTTACTTCTTGGACAATCTCCTACTAGTTGGAAGTCTAAGAAACATTCTAAAATTTCTAAATCTTCTTTAGAAGCTGAGTATAGAGCAATAGCAGCAGCTGCTTCAGAAGTTACTTAGTTAGTTCGATTACTTAATGAAATTGGTATCTCCAATCTTCAAACTGTTACCTTATACTGTGACAACCAGTCAGCAATCCACATGGCCAGAAATCTTGTGTTCCATGAACGTACCAAGCATATTGAAATTGATTGTCACTTTACAAGGGACAAAGTTATGAAAGGCTTATTGCAATTGTCTTATCTTCTCTCTGTTCAACAACTTGTTGATTTGTTTACCAAATCATTACATTCTCCAGTTTTCAATAATTTAAAGTCCAAGCTTGGCATTGTTCCATTCACAAGCTTGAGGAGGGGTGTTGATCATTCTCCACCATCATGAGTCACACACACGCGTTCATCATGTGCCACATCAGCAGAGCACCAGATGATCTCTCATTTGACATCTAGATAGTTTATTTGATTGTATATAAGATAGTTAGTTAGTTACAGATTCTCTTTCTCTCTCTCACCATTCTTTTCTTTTCCTCTTCTTCTTCAATGTAAAAACAACAATTGTATATTCTTGTACATTTAATGGAAGCATGTACAACTTTTTGCTGAGTTTCATTGCTAATATGTGAAATGTAACACTCAGGACCGGGAAAAATTATCACTTTAGAGAGATTATTACATAAGAGATGTTTATACTCTTTTATTTTATAAATAATTAAAACTTATTTTGTATACCGTAATATATACAATGTACAAAGTTTCTTTTAGCTATAGAGTATATACTAAAATTATGTAGGTTAACACTTTTACGTCAAGAAATTGCTTATAATTCAATAATATCATTTTTTTTGCGATGAACATCTTCCGAAATATGAACATCACAACAACCAATTACATACAATAAATATGATCATGGATAGTTTAAAAGTTATTAGACAAGAAAATTTATTATAAATTATTATTAAAAAATATTTTATATACATGTAAAGTATATAAAAATGTGTATTTAATCAATGTTATCACTTTATGCAAAAATTGGGACCGATATTTAACAATACAAATTTTTGAAAAAATTTTCATTATCACAATAGAGGGATTATTAAATTTTAATATTGGTCCCAACTTGTGACCGAGATCTTTTACAATTTAGAAAGGTTATCAATTTATAGGGTATTAATTTAGAGGGGTTACTGTAAATATATTAATATATTTAATTAGGAAGGAAAAAGAAACATCGATTTAATAATTTTCAAGTATATACATGTATATCTATACTATATTATAATAGACGAAACATTAAAAGTTTTGGTACCTGTTTTTTGGTACAAAGTGATTTTACCTAATTACCTTTACTAATATATTTGTATAAAAGGTAATATTCATAAAAAAAAATATGTATACACTATATAAAAATATCACATGCAT
>PHNY01290200.1:0-12628 GCA_003724115.2 Anethum foeniculum | reverse complement strand
TTTCATTAGAACCACGAAATGCCAAATTATGTTTAGCAAGATACTTAATAATTGAAATAACTCTATGCAACACTTTCTTCCAATGATCTTTTTCTTTCTCAATTAGTGTTTGAGTAGTTTTTATCAAGAGTTTGATTCTTTTGAAACCTAAGACGCAACTCATACCAAGTAGTCATATTTTTAACATGATCTATACTTGTCTCATGTTCTCTAAGCCTTAAGCCAACATGCCCCCAATCCGAAAAACCTTCATTTGTTAATTGACCTCTACCAATTCCCTTCTTAAATATTTTACAACAAAAACAAAATATTCTATCAAGTTCTTTCGAATAAACAAGCCAATCTCTATCACATTTTTCTCCATTTGATAAAACTCTAGTATACAAATTTGTTGTAAATCTTCTAGAAAAATTATCTTTAGGGCCCTTCGTAAAAGAATGATCCCTTTTTGGACCATTTTTCACCAACAAATCAATCATTTTAGGATCATATATATTTGGGAAGTGATAAGTTTCAGATAAATGTATATTTTAAGATAAATGTATATGTTCAGACAAAGTATCATCAAAATTTCTATTATCGTCATTCTCAATATGCACATCATCACAATTATCATTCTCAACAGGCATTTCATTAGCATTACCATTCTCTACAAATATGTCATTATCATTTTCATTATCTAAAGGGTCAGTACAAATTTGAGCATCAATATCCACATCGTAATTTTCAACTGAGTCTTTTTTTTCTTTTATAATAAATTTATTAAGAGATCCCCTTTGAGATTCAACCAACGCTTCAGCTCTTTTCTTTTTCATGCGCTTTTCATACCCAGAATCATATTTTCTAATTTTAGGAGGCATAGTTTAAATTTTAAAGATTCACATAAACAAGCAAAAAGCAAGCAAATAAAATGATTATCAAAATATTAATTGGAATAGAAAAATCCAAGAGAAGTTCAATATGATTCCGGCTCTGAATAATTGAGTTCACAGGTCCATGGCTAAAACCCAAGCCCTGCCAAAACAAGAATAGAATCTCAAAACAAAATAAACCCTAATTTGCATTTAAGTAAAATTAATAACTAAATTGAAATAAACTAAGCCTACTGTATTGTGTTTGTGTACAATGTAATTGACTGCAATACCAAACCTGTAACTTAAGTTCCACCACTTTGAATCTTGACTCAATAAAACCAAGTAAGCTGTATAATCTTTCTGGGTAAACAAATAAAAGAGTAAAATATGAGGCCAAATTAAGATATGTGAAATATAGAATTAAGATCAAAGAGAATACATAGAACAATTTTTTTATCTTTGAGAATGAAATAAATAGCCATGGATAATTGAAGCTGGAAGATCAATTCAAGCAATAAAAGTAGAGAATTCGATACATACATACAGGCAGATGATGTAATTTTCTAGAAAGGAGTGAATTTCGATGATGAGAGTTTTAATATGTGGTTTGCTTTAATTCAGCTGATACATGTATATATCTATTAATGGGCAAGAAAAATTTGGGGACCCTAAAGATTATGAGGCCCTGTTCAGTTTGGTTGTTTGCACACCTTTAAAGCCGGGCCTGGTGAGTTGAAGTTGAATTTGAAATTAGTGTAATTTTTACCCCCAATTTAACATAAAATTCATACTAAAATAGTGTGATGGGTTGGAGATGCCCTCCAACCATATCCTAAAAAATGTAACTTTAAAATATATATTGTATGTCAAGTCCAATAATACTTTTAATATTGTAAATTTCGAAATTAGATTTTTATTTATAGTTTTAATTTCAAATTTTAAATATTTATTGCATTAATTTTATTTTCAAAAATTTTATATTTTTATGTGCATTAATATTTTTATAAAATGACTTTATTATGTTAGCTTGTTTTTAGAATTTTAATATGAGATGTTTAGTGATATCTAATCAAAGTTATATCATGCCTATATTTTACGTTTTTAATTATAAATTTGTGTCATATACGATGACCTTTTGTACCAATTTGAGGGGTGCCATATAAGATGGCGTTTTGACCATATTTGATGGTTATTAATGTCGTTAATGACAATTTGTGTCACATTTGGTGACTCTTGCTAAAGTAATTTAAATTTAGGAAAATGCTATGTATTCCAAAATGGTTCTCAAAAAAAATCTCAAATGACAAGTGTCTTACTTTAATTGGTTATAATGAAATGGACCCCCCTGCATTCACACCAACCTCCCCAATTAAAATTTTCCATTCTGTCACATCATCTTTGCCACGTCATTTGGGAGCAATTTTGGGTACCAATTTGGGGTACCTAGCATTACTCTTAAATTTATTACATTATTTTTCATTAATATTTCAATTGTCTAAATACTTTTAATGTCATATTTAATGTTAATCAATTTAAACTATTGATTAAAGTCAATATATATAAATTTAATTTAGATTCGATTCAAACCTTATTATTAAAAATGAAATATTCATATTATTAATAATGCAATAGGTAATCTAACCAAAGGGAATCCCTTTGGTTAGATTTCAATTTTTTTTTCTATCTCATATATTGCTTAAGAAAATAATCTTCTGATATTTTATGAGTGATTTAATTTTCTTCTTTTGTTTTTTAATTGCATGTATTCTATTTTCAGACATTAAAGTCTTATTGTCTAAGTGTCCGGAGGCAACTTGCGTGCCTTTCGGTTAGATAATAAACTTTCTTGAATGAAAAAAGTCCCTTATTCAGGATACTGTACGCTTCATATACGAAAAAGTCATTCTTGACCAAAAAAAACTATTTATATTTGCTCAATATTAAAATAACAATATAAATTTCAAATTCCACTAGCAAAAAGTTCTATATAAAAAAAAGAGATGTAAATTAGGAGATAAATGAGAGAAAAGATCCTAAATAACACAAATTTAAACTGAATGACCTTAGATGGCACATTTTTAATTTTATGGCCCTTCAAAGTAATTCAAAATGGGAAGAGAATTTGCGTTTTTTTTCATTGTCTATTATCGTGTATGTACAGTATTGACAGAGAAATTTGGTAATAATAATATTTGAGGTACATTGTCGGAAGCAAGACCTACGATGGTGGTTCTTCACCGGAAAAGACATCGGGGTGTGGTGGTTGTGAAGAATTGGGGACTGGGATTGCAAGGATTTTCAGTGGTGGCTCATAAAGCTCTCAATTCGAACCCCTTACAATGTGCTTACGTATCCCTATATATAGATAATGAAGCTCATGTAGTTCTTGGTGAACAAGAAACCTAAACGGGCTTAGATTTCTTATACCGAGCCCAGTAGGAAGACCTAGTCATCCGTTTTCGACTAATTTTTAGGAATGTCTGCCGATAAGGCCTAACCACAAAAGTCCAAGGCTCGTCTATTACTTCAGGATTTCATGGATAAGACATCTCCCTGGTCAAGGATAAACCTCCACTACCAGCTCTTTCCCTAGATCACAGTCGCAGGGATAGCCATGACTTACCCCAAATGTTGGATGCATCCATGTCCCCGAAATGAGAAGCACCCACCAGATAGCTAGATAGGTGATCCCAAGCTTTTGGCTGCAAAGTGCAAGATTACTATAAAGTTTCCCAACGAGGACACTCGTTTACAGCATGAACATAGCTCCTAAAGTACACACCAGATTTTACCCCACATCCCTAATTAGGATACCCGTTGACTATAGGAAGAGGCCTTCATTCCAGGCATACCCCTAGAGGTCTCTGACCATGGACACCGCCCTCCTAGAGTATATCCTCGAGGGAGTTCTTCAATAGATACTTACAACAAATATGTTAGTAAAAACCCTCTGCCATCTTCTTGAAATTATGTGCAATCACCCTAAATATATGCAATGAGGGTGCACCCTCATGGTTGAGGAGGAGTGGGCGCGCCCTCTTTTCCATGGCCAACAACAAATCTGAAGCCTTCATGTCTTTTTCTTAAATTACGGAACATCTTCCTCAATAATATTCCTAAATCCAAGGAGCAACCCATCAAGCAATTCACCAAGGAATCTACCAAGCCACGTATTGAGGGCGCACCCTCGTGGTTGAAGGGACGAGGGTGCGCCCTCTTCGCTTCGGACGTTACCAAAACCCTAATTTACCTGTCTTTTTTCTAATCTGAGTTCAATTAACCCGAGTTTGACACAGAATGATTCAATACCAAATTTTGGGTATAATAACTACCCCCTCAATTCTATGTGAAATCTGAGGTAAAGCACGGAATTTTCAATCTTCAAAACACAAAAATTTCTTCATGATTATCTCCCTCAGGGCGCGCCCTCATTCTTCTTACTTTTAAAATTCAACACAAAGGGCGCGTCCTTTGATTTTTCAACTCATAAATACCCAAAAGATGTATCCCTCGACAATTTTAATCTTCATCTACTAAGAGAGCTACACCACTTATGCACCACATCTCTAAGCTTACATGAGCTAACTCCACGTAAGAGACAAGATATATCGTACAAAGTGTGCATCTCTTGAATAACATATACGGTGACAAAGTATAATCTTTGAACAATATTGTAGGGACTATCCTCAAGTCTTTCATCCCAGAATAGTCTTCCTTTATGCACACCCAAAACCGTGAATGCTTCATCAATCAAGAATTTCATAAAAGAACTAAGCACAATATATTGAGGACATTAGGCATTCACCTGAGAGAGAGCATCATCACAGGAGGATGTGTTCTGAGAGGAAGACGCGGCCAGAAGATAAGGTTAGCTCTCTGATCTCCAAGTAATAAATAATCCTCGAAAGAGTTTCAACGGGTAACCCACATGAATCTTTTAAGGTCAAAAGAGTTGAATTCAAAGTTCAAGATTAGGGCCTTTGAACCTAAGAACGTAGAGCTAACTTATCAAAAGAAGGACGAGGAGGTTATGAAAACCTTGGATGCGGGGAAGATGTGCCCTGACCCTGAAGGTGATTCTTCCACCAACAACGAGATATCACAAAGACAATTCCTCTAACTACCGCTCCATAACTCGCATCTTACTTCTTATCAAATCACAGTTCCAAATCGTTGATCTCATCTTTTTAACTAACACTGGGATTCTAGGAATCAAATCAAAGCCAGAACTTCTACGGTCTTATGTCATCATCCCACCTTTAGAGGGCACGCCCTTTATAGGAGTGACGTCTTCCTCAACAAAGGTAGCATCCTTAGAGTGGAGGTCGCGTCCTCTATAAGAAGAGCGTCTTCCTCAACAAGGTCTCCATCCTTGCAGGGCACGTCCTCTATAAGAGGAGCGTCTACCTCGAAAAGGGTCTTCATCCTTGGAGGGTGCATCCATCTCATGAAGAAGCATCTACTAACGAGGCATCTCACGAAGAGGCATCCAACAAAAGGCATCTCATGATATCATGCATTTCCCTAAACTTTGGCGTTTCCCTAAGTTTGGACATTTCCCTAATTTTGAGAAAAATCCATTTATCTTCCGTTTGTGACACTGTGTGACGCGATGGAAACAATAAGAAGAGCCCTACCCCTCAAGGGTGCGCCTTGATTCAAATACCTTGGTCGAACCCTGGCTCCTTGCTGATTAAACCTATTTTTGTTACCACTTTGATAACGTCGGAATTTTCCTCCAACAGAATTCTGAAAGATTCTTCGCACGACTACATTCCACCAGCGTACATCCAGATTTATGCGGATGAGGTGTTATCCGATTCTCAATTCTTGGCCTCTCACATGCATAAGTATCATCATCCAGGAATTTTACTCAGGAATCAATTGTAATCCAATCTTCAGAACTTTACTTGGATCTTTGCCATCCACAGTAAATGAAATAGAATCTTCATATGGGTATGTCTTTTCCACAGGTAAAGGAATCCTTAGATTAAGGTTGAAATCAAAGTTTCGGGGAGCATCCACCATAATTTCATCTCTAGAGGGTGCGCCCTCACAAGAAGGGCCTCTTCCTTACTAGGTGTATGATCTAAACTTTGCAACGACTCTTTTTTTCATTCAAGTCATTCTCCACCACCATTAATTTGCATGATATCTTTTTCGTCCTCTTCCACATCATCTCTCATGATTTCAATTCTGGGACCATTCTCCAACATCGAAACCAAGAAATTCTCTACACACATATCTTCTTCTTGGAGGGAGAAGTCCACCAAAGAGTCCACCAAAACACTCAGGGCGTGCCCTAAGAGTTGGAGGAGACCTAGGGTGTTCCCTCCTCTCCATGGTAGATTTAGCATTAAACTTTTTAAGTACGAAGTTAAACTTTGACCCTATTTTTGCTTGACATTGGCCAAGGTAGTGATTGGCGGATCATACCTCAACAAAACCCAAGTAACGTATAAACCATCTCATGAAGAAGCATTTCTTAATGAGGCATCTCAAGCAGAGGCATATCTATAGGGGAATTCTTAAAAGGGAGCTTTACTGTGACCTCAAAGATTGATAACACTAAAGCTCATGAAAAAATGATCAGAGTATAAAGCACATAGGCGACGGAAATGAATGAGATGTCAAAGTAAGTGAAGCGCGACCTGTTGCTCACGGCGTGGCCTAAATGGATGAGGGCGATGTCAAAGCTCCTCACAATTGACTCCTGATGACAACTATCCGAAAGGCAAAGCCATGACAATTAAGACTATTATGCTCAGGGCGCACCCCGAATACTCACTCAGATCACTGAGGATATGAGGGCACATCTGCTAAAGTTGTACTCTCCAAATACTCAGAAGATCATTGTACTTCCATTGCTTCCTTACAAACAATGTCGGTACTTGCAAGAAGATGACATGGGCACAACCAAAAGGTTGCTCCTTAAGTGAGATGGCCTTGGAGAGTCCGTTTACGTCTTGGTTCTTGGACCCCACCTTTGATAAAATCTATGGGGTCTCCAAACCTTGGTCATACCTTCAGGTCGTATCCCGTGGAGGGGCTCGCTCGTGTCCGCTGGGCTTCTCCCTAGAATTCCCTTAGCAATTAGGGGGCATCCGCATTGGATCACGGGGCCTTGCTTCTACAATATCTTCTTATCTTTTGAAATTCCAATATTAAGACTATCCTTATAGTCATTTAAGTTCGCCTTACCATCAGTATTTTACTGAGGTCATGCCCTAAGAAAAGGACGTGTCTTGAAGGATGATGAATTTGCTCTAATTAAGTAACGCTTCAAGAAGACACTGGAACTCGTCTGATCATCCACATATGTCTATCGTGATCTTTTGCATGCTTTTTTCTCTTAATGCGTGCCATTAGAGGGATGTTCTTAGGATCTCTAACATGTATAGGGCACACCCTGTCACATTTGAACGCGACCCCTGGAGGACATATCCTAGATATACAGACATGTTATAACGGAAGCAAGAAATACTATAATCATAGGCAGAAGAGAAAAGTTTTATTGATCTTGAGGATACAGATCACAGCATACGTTTAGGTTATGCCCCTAGACAGTTTATATAATACTCTATAGGCGGTTACAGAAAAACCCAGAGAAATAGGCCCAGAAACAGATAACCATAACGTAAAACAGAAAATACCATAAAGGCATATACTGATTCAAGGCATATTACCATAAAGGCATATTCTAACAAATCTCCACCTTGACTTGAATCCTCTTACAAAAAACAGATGTACCAGATGCACCATAATAATGCCAGATGTACCAGAAAAAACTCTTCTGCCTCAGCTTTTGCCCTAAAAGGGCAATCAACAACTCCGAACATTTAGCAAGTTGAAAAAATGTTGAAACTTGCTATGTGAAACCGGCTTGCTGAGCATATTAGCAGGGTTATCAGCAGTACCCACTTTGCTCACCTTGATTCTCTTATCCTCCTCTTCAGCAGCCTGTAATGCATATGCCACCATGTCTTCAAAACTATATTTCTTTGGAGGCACCCCATAATTAGCTCTCCTCGATCGATCAAGAGCCAAACTGTGCTGATTCACCACTAGTAACGATGAAACTGATGATTCTGATTCTGACTGTGGTTGTTGAACTTCCTATTGTGGTTCACTCTCCTCTTAAGTGACTCCTTGCTCCACCTATTTCTCAACACCACCAATTTCTAAAACAACAGTAGAGTTAAACATAGAATTTTCATCAAAGACTACATTTCTACTCAGTATAACTCTATTTTCAGATTAAGACCAGATTCTATAACCTTTAACCCCATCTCTATAGCCTACAAATACTCTCTTTTTTAGCTCGTGGCTCCAATTTACCCTGATTTACATGATAATAAACAGTACAACCAAGAACTCTTAAATCGGAGTAATCATCAGGCTTACCAGACCATCTCTCAATAGGAGTTTTGAGATAAATACCTATGTGAGGTAAACGATTTATCAGATAACACGATGTACTAACCGCTTCTGCCCAGAATCTTCTAGTTAGTCCAGCATTAGAGAGCATGCACCTAGCTCTCTCCAGAAGTGTCTGATTCATAAGTTCTGCTACACCATTTTGTTGTGGAGTATCCCTGACTATATGATGCCTAGATATTCCCTCATTCTTGCAGAACTCATTAAACTCAGACGAGCAAAATTCAGGCCATTATCAGTTCGCAGCCTCTTAATCTTCTTCCCTTTTGATTCTCCACGAGCGCCTTACACTGCTTGAAAATTTTAAGGCTTCACTTTTATGCTTTATGATGAACACCCAAGTCATTCTTGAGAAATCATCAATCTTTGACACAAAATATCTGTGACCCCATAAAGACTCCACCCGGGAAGGACCCCAACAATCATAATGGATGTAATCAAGTGTGCCTTCTATTCTTTGTGTTACTTTAGGAAACTTGCTGTGATGTAACTTTCCAAAAATACAATGTTCACAAAACTCAAGACTTGTGACCTTATGACCACAAAGAAGATCAGCTTTTGACAGAATTTGCATCCCCTTTTCAGTCATGTGACCGAGCCTCATGTGCCATAACCTGACAAATATGGTAAGACGCTCCAAAGTCAAGAATCCACACATCAGAGTGATGCATGTGATTGGCAGCAATTAGAGCAATATCTTCTTCAGAATTATCACCAGCTACAGCAGCAGTACCCGCCAATTTATCCTGTTGCTTTTTTTTTCTTGGGACAGTCAGATTTCCAGTGTCCCTTCTCTTTACAGTAATTGCAGATATCATTAGATTTCGAACCCTTAGGAGCCAGTTTCTTGGATTTATTCTTCCCTAACTTTCCATATCCGGTACTCCAGTTGGCTACCAACCTAACAGCCTGATTATATGTACCTGTACCAGCCGCCTTATGGCGCAGCTCTCTAGAATGAAGAGAAGATCTAACCTCTTCTAGAGAAATAATATATTTACCAACAATAAACAATTGCACAAAATTCTCATATGATAATGGTAAAGAAACTAACAAAATTAAAGCATCATCCTCATCTTCAACCTTAACATCAAAATTACGGAATTCTAATAAAATTGTGTTTAATTGATCTAAGTGATCTCGAAGAGACATGCCTTCCTGCATTCGCAGACTAACAGATGCTGCTTCAGAAGCAACTTATTTGTTAAAGACTTTGTCATGTAGAGACTTTCAAGTTTCAACCATAAACCAGACGCGGTATCCTCCTCCGCGATTTCAGTAATAATGTCATCTGCAAGGCACAACAGAATTGTTGAGTGTGCCTTTTCTTTGAGACTGGCCATTTCAGTGCTTCCAGAAGCAGCCGATTTCGTGTTTAATGGCACCCAGAACCCCTATTGCTTTAACAAGGCACTCATCTTGATTTGCCTTAAACTGAAAATGTTTCTCCCAATAAATTTGTCGACCTTCACGTCAATACCACCAGACATCCTAGACATCTTTCTCCCCGAACTGAAAATTCAATACCTAGATCTAGATCTGGATCTAGATCTGGATCTGGCTCTAATACCAGTTTTTTATAAGCAGGAAAGACTATAACAATAGGTAGAATAGAAAAGTTTTATTGATCTTGAGGATAGAGATTACAACATACGTTTAGGTTATGCCCCTATAGAGTTTATATAATACTCTATAGGCGGTTACAGAAAAGCCCAGAGAAATAGGACTAAAAACAGATAACCATAACGTAAAACAGAAAATACCATAAAGGCATATACTAATTCAAGGCATATTACCATAAAGGCATATACTGATTCAAGGCATATTCTAACATGACAAATGTCCAATCAACGATTTCTCCTAAAAATTGTTGGAAGTCATCCGAGCTTCGACTATCACCATTCTCAAGGATTCTCCCCCACATCGTTTCTCCATAGATATGAAGACGAGATCCCGAAACTATGCATCTTCTTAGAAAGATTCCCAGAAAATCTTGTTCTAAAAATTAAACATCTTCCTGGATCTCTCCGCAAGAGCAATTTAAATTCATGCATGAAGTCGTCTCTCCCACCCACATCATAACTGGCATATCCTTCCTCAGATCTTCTTCCAATAAAGCCAAGAAACAAATAACCAAAATCAAAACACAACTAGTTGGGTGTTACCTTGAGGGATATCCCTGAAGATGAAGTGTTCACCTCCAGATCTTGCTCGGAGCCACCCCCGGTTATCCTTGTCCGTTGTCGTTGATCAGAGACCAGCACATTCGAACAACCCTTGAAACTACAATTCTGCAGCAACAAATAAAAGACCATCTTCAAAACTCAAATCGCTCTAAGATATTGTTCGACCCCCTTACAGAAAATCATCATCCGTAGATCTCCTTCGTGACCGTGGTCATGGCCGCGGTCCCTTACAATTTACCTACGTATACGGGCTTAGATTCTTGGGGAACAAAAACCTATACGGGCTTAGATTTCTCATTTCGAGGTCCAGTAGGAAAACCTACTGATCTGTCTTCGGCTAGTTTTAAGAATGTTCGCCGATGAGACCTAGCCACAAAGGCTCAAGGCTTGTCTATGACTTCGGGACTTCACAGATGAGGCATCTTCCTGGCCAAGGATAACCTTGTGCTACCAGCTCCTTCCCTAGATCATAGCCACGGGTACAGCCATGGCTTACCCAAATATTAGACGCATCCATATTTCCTGAATAAGAAGCACCCACTAGATAGTAGGACAGGTGATCCCAAACTTTTAAGCGCAAAGTGCAAGAATACTCCAAAGTTCAATAAGGACACCCGTTGTAATAGGAATAGAGCTCCCAAAGCACACACCAGATTTTACCCCACATCCCCAATGAGGTCACCTATTGACTACAGGAGGAGACCTTCATTCAAGATATATCCCTGGAGGTCTCTGATCATGGACACCACCCTCCTAGAGTATATCCTAGGGGGAGTTCTTTAATAGATACATGTAACTAATATCTTAGTAAAAACCCTCTGTCATCTTCCCGAAATTGTGTGCAATCTCCTTGAATAAATATTGAGGGCACACTTTCATGTCTTTTTCATAAATTACGGAGCATCTCCTTCAAGTATATCCCTAAATTCAAGGAGAAACCCACCAAGCAATCCATCAGGCCACGTATTGAGGGCACACGCTCATGGTTAAAGGGAAAAGGGTGTGCCCTCTTCTCTATGGACGTCGGCAAATATCTAATTCTTCTGTCATTTTTCCTAATCTGTGTTCAATTGACATGACTTTAACGCGGAAAGGTCCATTACCAAAATTTGACTATAACATACAGCTTACAATGAAAAAAAGCCATGGCTAAGTATTGTGCAATGCATTACTTTATTCATATATAACTTTGATAATCATGTGCTTGTCTCGTGTCAGTATGTTGGAAAACATGAGACTCATGTGAACAAGTAATAAACTGACAAAGCACTAAAAACTTTACAACTTAAACGTAATTTTATGTTGTGTTTTCACTAAAACATTATATAGACTTGTGTTTTCAGTTGTCTCCACGCAAAACTATGTTATGTTTCCTATTTTTTTGTGTTTTAAACAAAAGTTGGTGCATTAAATGAGATTAACTAGCAAAAAGTCACACGATTTCACGTTTCCGGAAAACACAACTTCAACTTGCGTTTTGTTATGCCATTTAGGGTCATATTTTCCGTTTGTGTTATTTAGGATATTATTTATTAAAATTGTGCCACAGAGGGTCAACACCCGGGAAATAGTGCTTCCTTAAATCTATGGAATGAAAGGTGTGTCTTAGCTTTTAAGGAGTCGTTTAGGAGACCTTTGTAATACAATTTTATGATTTTTGTATATATAAGATTTGGTAATCTTATAAGTGCAAAAACTTATAAAATTGGGCTAATCTTATTGGTGGAGTTTTTGTGAATGCAGAGGGGTCCACCACTATCTAAAGTTGGAACCAATCAAAATGGTTTAAAATTATGAATTTCCGCGCTTATTGTGTGCCCATGGGTAGGGCTGTCAATGGATCGGATTTGGATCGGATCAGCCTTGATCCATATCCTGATCCATTTAATTTTATCGGATTCGGATCCGGATCGGATTTTAGTCGGATTTTTCAGAGCCCGATCCATATCCGGATCCGCTGGATCACGGTTTTTCGGATCGGAGCTCCGATCCATTTATATTTATATTTTTTTACCTTTGTTTACCACTATCCTCCGATTCGTTTATATTTATATTTTTTACTTTTGTTTACCACGGTCCCTAATGTTTAATTTCGGAAAAGATAATGAAACATATTTATTCTTATCAAGACACTTTGGAATTGATACTCTT
>PHNY01290171.1:7389-18797 GCA_003724115.2 Anethum foeniculum | reverse complement strand
AAGACGAAAATAACTCCCCACAACAGAAAATATATTACATTTCACAAGAATGTTTATAAATTCTAAAATAGTTGATGTTAGATCATGCTCGTGCCTCGCACGGGCTATAGAGCTAGTTATAACTTAGGACATCAAATAAGACATCTCTTGAACTTGCTCTTAATTGGGAACTGGAATTTATAAGAATTCACAAATGAAAATACGCAGGCGGCATTAGGGTGGAAAATGAATTGAACCGAACCAAGATTTATATGCGGAGCTTAATATTTTTTCTTAACGAATTGAGTCGAGCTTTTTTATTGCACAAAAATTGTGTTTGAGTTTGAGCTCATTAACGAGCTAAGCCGTACTCAAGCTTTTATCGAACAAAAACAAGTCAAAGCGAACTCGAGACCTTAACAACGAGCTCGTGAAGAGTTCGAATATTTTTACGAACAGCTTGATTCGTTTACGGTTCAATGCCGTATTTATATTATCCAGCGGTAGAGTATCCGCATGTGAATTCCAGAACCATCCCATCCAATTATTGCCAAAGTTTTTTTTTCCCCTCTTCGCTGCAATAGTTTTTTTTTTTTCTGATGGTACTATTAGTGCTCCAGTAAAAATGGTAAAAATCGATAATTCGTCTAACTGAAATTGTGTATTCAAAATTTTAAATTTCCAATTCGATAAATTAGTACAAATTAAAAATTTTAATTCAACAAAAAATTATTAGTTTTAACTACGAAAAATCACAGATTTTAAGGATTCTCGTTTTATTCTAGGACATATAAAAGAAAAACTGTCAAAAGAATAAAAATAAAAAAGGGAGCAGAGTAATTTGACAAGGAACTGAACTAGTGGGGAGACATTAGACAAATATTGTAATGATGCAAATAATAAGTCAATCAGACCACACCAAAACAGTCCCAATCTCAAAGCTTGAATAATCCAAAACCAATTTGGAGTATGGGCCAAACCTTTTCACCATTTTTAAAAAATCTAAATCACAACCTTCTCTTAATAATCTAAAAATTATTACAAAAAATAGAATAAAATTATGAACTAACTTCAGGGTTCCATTTGTGGTAACAAAACAGCTCTTCTTGATCCCCTGCCATGCCCAAATGAAAAAAATGATCTTCTAATTTTACTACTGCAAGCTTCACTAGTACTTACAATGTCACTCCCATTGCCATTACCATTTTTATTTTGATTTACAATCTCTTGTACTGCTAAGTATAGCTGTCGATCTGTAGCTGAATCCATCGAAAATGATCGTCTGATGGGCTGCTGCACCGATAATCTTTCGTCTTTAACTCGAATATCTATGCATTCATCTCCCATACTTGAATGACAAAGTCCAATTTTCTTGGATCTTTTTTTCACTGTCTTGTGCACAATCTTTTTTTGTAGAGGACTAGCTGGCTTTTCTTGATTATGTTCTTCATTTAGTTCGATCACAAGATAATCTTCCTCGAGGCCTGTGAAGTTGTCGGTATGAAGTGGTTGATCATGATTAGCATTGTTTTGAATAGCATGATTAGCAAATTCTTGGTCCAACACTGGGAATGGAATGGCTAATGAAATGCTGGTTCTGCAGAGTGGACAATTAGCATTGTTTTGGAGCCAGACATCAATGCAATCAATGTGAAACAAGTGGCCACAGTTTGGTATCATTCTCAGCTTCTCTTGTTCATGAAACTCATTCAAACAAACAGCACATTCTGAAAAACTTATTCCCTTTTCAGGGTCTTGTTTGTCTACTTTCTTGAATTGAAAAATGGGGATTGAACGAATCACTGATTCGTCCAGTCCCCTGCTCTCGAAAGCTGGAGTGTATCCCATCAAAAGGTCTTCATTTCGACGATTTCGCGACAACGAAAAACGTCCAAGAATGTCAATTCTGTGCCAGTTCAAGCAACATTTGATGACAAAAATGTAGTACCCTAATAACAAGAAAGCAGTGGCTAAAATGCCAATGATGGCTATAACTATGATTGGAAAACCATTATGAGAGGAGTGAAGATGAGAAGTGTTTAACAATGAAGGGCTTGGTGGGCTTTGAATTTGGGATACATGAATGTTGATGCTCATGAGATCCATTGACAAAAGTTGTGGCTAAAGAAAGGTCTCTGTTTTGTAGATCTTGAGAACACATGAAGATGTTACTTACTCAAGGTGCACAAATTGTTAAAAAGAGAGATGGGAAGAAACAAGATGTATATGGGGTCATTTCTCTAGTGTCACAACATTGAAAGACAAGGGTAGCCACTGATTGAGGAGGAGGACTTAATATGTTTGGGTGATATATGTATGTCTACATAGGGTAATGAAGGTGACATTGATGTATGGTAGGAGAGAAAAAGAGAGGTGAAAAGAAGAGTAGTTGTTGGGGACCTTGGAGAGAATATCTCGCCAACCAATTGAAAGAAATTTTGCTGGCAAGTAGATTTTTTTAGAGTCCTTTTCTCTGATTAAACTGCATTACTGCAATTTAGTACAATGCTCTTGCAACTACTGCTATTATTCTTATATTTTATGCATCTGTCTTACCAACTTATCATGGGAGATGGCCTATTTATTTCAATCTATCTTACCGCATTAATGTATGCTTCTTCTATAAGCAATGTCATATTGTCATGATTTTAAACCCAAACATGATTAAAATAAAATTTTCATTCTCGTTAATCGATTTTAAGTATGTAGGTTTTTTATGCTGCGTCAACAATCATAACAATAATTATTATGCACTCAGGATGGTACCTAAAACAAATGCTCGTTGAGGGCTTATCTCGAGGTCCTATGTTCGATTTTAAGTTAACACTCGAATTTAAGTAGAGGGGTCATGGTAGTGGGAATGCTTAACCTTTTTTAAGATTAGTCCAGGTGCATGTAAGTTGGCCCGGAAACCTGGTTATAAAAAAAAAACCAAATGCTCCTTGCACTCACCATTTTTTATTCAATTTTCTGCCATTTTATCAGTATTTAAATTTCTATACACATTACAGTGACCTAAAATACTTGAACAGTAGCGTCAGTAGTGAGGTATTCAAATGTATAGAACATAAAGTTTGAATAAGCAAAAGTGAGTTGGAATGGTGCAGCCACTATTATAGTGCAAACCTGATGCTTACATTTCACATTTTTCCCACCGAATGTTCAGGGTCATGAATACTCGTGTCTGGTCTAAAAATACGAGCTTTTAGATTAGCAAAAGTCTTGCCGGGCAAGATAGATAAATTTAAAAACATCTGCAAGTTGGATATAGTATAAGATTTAGAGTGTTGCAATTCAACTTGGCTGTATAAAAGTTTCACATTTGAGTCTCAAATTATTGTTTAAAATTATTTTATTTTGTCCTAATTTCTTTTATGTCGTGTTTGGGAATGTATATTTTATATGAAATGATAAATTTTAAATGACATGATTTTGGTTATTATTTTAAATTCACATACTTGTATTAATATTTGAATGTCTTGAATTTTAAATAAAATTCAAATTTAAATTATTTTACTTATTCCTGTCAAATTCAAAATTTCAAATAACATTCAATTTCCCAAATGAGTACTTATAAGATTCGAATTCTCGACATTCCGTTAAAATCGGTAAACAAAAATACTAGTACATAGAAATACCACTACAGAGTGATGTTAGGTTATGTCATCATAATTTTTTGTTACAAAAATATTATAAGTTATTACTATTATTATAACAAAAATAGTACTTCGTTTATCCAATTTTGATTTTTTCAGACGTATTTCAAAGTGAAAAAAAGTACTAGTTATACTTGATAAAAAAAATTAATTTTTATATCATATTAAAGTTTTATATTTAAAATTTTAATATGATACATGTATTAAAAATAACAAAATTTTAAAATATAACTTTTTTAACACTTCAAAGTGTAATATACCTGATAAAAAGTTAAAAGCAGTTAAAAAATGAAACAGAGGAGCAGCAGAAGACCGGTATATTTTCTTGTTGACTTTAAAGTTACTCAGCAGCACTAGTGCACGTTGCAAATTTTGGTCTAAAATGATTTGTACGATAATTAATCTATAATCAGCAAATGTAGCTAAATTATCAGCAAATCATGTCAAATCTTCTTTTGAATCACTCCACTTTTTAAATTCAAAAAAATAAACGTTAATTACATCCAAAAAGCCTATATATGTGGATCATAAATGCCATCAAATCTTAATCATTACACACGCTTTGTTCGAAAAAGTTTTTGTCTCAAAGTAAATGAAGAAAGTTTTCTTACCCACATGCAAACCACTTTCATTCATGTCCCTACATAAATTGCAATTTCAAATCTACAAGAAATTGCAAAACAGTAGAGAAACCTAAACACGCTTGGCGATGTAGCATAAAAATATAGACTACTTGGCTCCTGAGTTCAGTACATGGCAGATATATTATGCATACACACACGAAAAGTCTTATTTGTGAAAGTAAAGGAAACTTGAATGTAAGTGGTCTCGCCCAGCGGCCGGTCCCGAAAATTTTAAGTTCCAAGTGCGAAAATATTTTTTTTTATCAAACAAAGAAACATACATTAAATCAAATTTTGAGAAATTATACCGATTAAAAAGGAAGGAGTTGAAGTCCACCTCATACGGTCAAACATAAAAATAGTTTCTTTACCGATACTATGAGCTTACCATGTTCGTTGATCGTCTTACAAACTAATCAATTGAGAACCTCAACTCTTTAAGAATATTATAACAATCAGGGGCGGACCCATAGCCTAAGCTATGGGTGCCCGGGAACTCACTCCAGTAAGAAGAAGTTATATGGTAATTTTGAATAAAGAACCCACTTAAAATTATCTTAGGAACCCACTAATATTTCTTGAAGTCCAATAAATAGAACCCTAAAAGAAACAAAACCTCAATTACTGCTCCTAATTTCTATTGTAGCAGCAGAAAAAACGTGAACTTAATGATCTTTACTCCCTAGATGGTACTACTGCCGAGTTAATGGGTCGAGTAAAGAGCCGAGATCTCAGTTCCGCCTATAAAAGGAACCCACTAGAAAATATTTATGGGTCCGCCACTGATAACAATCATCAATTATTCACCAAAATACGAATGATCTCTGTTCTTTTATTTCATAGCTTAAACAACGAGATGGGAATCGAGCTCAAGAACAACGTTTACCATATCCTTCCCTTTTACCGAGGACAAAATCTCTCGGAAAGCCATAGTCTCAGCAATCTTGTGGTCAAGATCTCCCATAAATTTACCCTCATATCCTGCTAAAAAGTTTCCATATTCCTCTTAAGAGCAAGTACAAGCAAGATGCAAAATGGCTATAGTCATTGCTATAATTTGGCATCGAAAAGTGTCTTTTGATGCTAAAATAAAACTTCAACTTCAAGGTTAGATGCATTTTGAAACCAAATATTTCCAAATTTACCTAAATTTTGTCACTTTTCCCTAAGTTTCATTTAAAGCACACTAACACGCATCTCATTTGTAGTTGTTTGATGATGTGACTAGATGCATAAATGCATCCTTGATTTCAAATTTAGAACCAAGGATGCATATATGCATATTTGCATCCAAGTATAGAACCACTTTAGAGTTGAAATTTTTGACATTTTGTTTCAAATTATAGAAATGGCACCAAAGATAGCATTGCATTGGACTTGCTCTAACAAGCACTCAAAGGAACTCAAATTACTCTCAGGAAAAATTGCAACATCGATATTACAGGAGAACCACCCTTGCTGTGGTTTTTGCATTTCTTTACTCCCTCTCTCTTATTACATATATATCACGACGTTGTTTATCTTCTGAGCTTTCTGCCATTGCTCCAATAGAACGCAAGTTAACTGAATAACCAAGTGAGGTGTCTGGTACTTACCTTTCCACACTACTGCATTCCTGTGAGACCATAGACTCCACGCCACCATACTAAGCCGTTCAATATCTTTAACAGACCAGTTATTGAGAATTGAAGCTAAGAAATGTGAGGTAGAAAGATTTGCAACACTTTGAAAGTTGAAACGTAACCATCCCAACATCTACTAGCAAATGGACAAGTCCAAATGGCATGTTCTAGAGTTTCTTCCCCAGCCTTGCAGACCGGACACAGAGAGTTAACTTCAATATGTCTCATTTGCAGGTTGTCCAAAGTTGGCAAATAATTGTAACAAACTCTTCATATAAAGTTCTTTACTTTTGGAGGGATTGACAACTTCCACATCCACCTGGTTGATTACCAATGAATTAATCATTCCTGTTAGAAGTTTATACCCAGATTTCACAGAGTAAATGCCCTTATCATCATCAAGCCACAACCACGAATCAGGCCTCACCTTGCTACTTCGAGGAATTCTCATGATTCTTACCACATCCTGTTATAAGAAAATATCTCGTAACACCTCTAAATCCCAGCCCTTATCATCTGGACGTAGAAGGTTATTGACTGTTATATCTTGAAACTTTAGAATGACTGGTTTTATTAACACCGATCCTTCATTATCAGGTATCCACGGATCTGTCCACACCTTAATAGACTTTCCTGAACCCACCTTAAACCTACTTCCTGATAAAACTAAATCTCGAGCCTCCATTATGCTACGCAAGATATAACTTGAATTATTGCATATACCATCCTCCTGAATCATCACAGTATAGTAGAACCTGGCTTTAAGTAGTCTAGTTATCACAGTTTGTGGTTCCGTTATTAATCTCCACACTAGTTTACCCAGCAAAGCAATGTTAAACTCTCTAATACGTCTAAACCCCATACCCCGAATTTTTTTGAGAAGCACATACGGTTCCAACTCATCCACCAGATTCCTTTATTATTCATATTTGACACTCACCAAAACTTATTCATTAACACTTTCATCTAATCACATAACTTTTGAGGCAGAAGGAAAATACCCATCACATATGAAGAAATAGCTTGAATAATCGATTTAAGCAGCACTTCTTTACCTGCTCTGGAAATTATCTTCCTCTTCCAACTCTGCATACGACCCCACACCTTGTCTTTAATATAACGAAATATATCATTTTTATTTCTCCCCACAAAAATTGGCAATCCGAGATAAACAAAATTATCATTACTAGTTTGGACTTGAAAAAGCTGACTTACTGAATCTACATCAGACCTTCAAGTATTCTTACTAAAGTGAATGCTGGATTTTTGGAAATTCACTTGTTGTCATGTAGCTTCCTCGTAAACGCTCAAGCACTCTTTAATTCTCTATGCCTCTCATGTATTGGCTCTAAAAACAGATAGCAATCGTCGGTAAAAAATAAATAAAAAATAATCGGAGCTCTTTGTGCTATTTTACATCTATGAAGAGTCCCTGCAACCATTTTCCTTCTAATGATAGCTGAGAGTCCTTCTGCACACATCAGAAAGAGATAAGGAGAGATTGGATCTCCTTGTCTTAATTCACGCCGAAGGATAATTGGACCTATCTCCTTTCCCGTTACTAAGAAGCTATACTTAACCGTTTTCATAAACAAAGCGATCAAGTCAATCCATTTACTACTGAACCCCAACTTTTGCATCATTTCTCTTAAAAACTCTCATTCCACCCTATCATATGCCTTACTCATGTCAACCTTGAGAGTAGCATAACCCACTTTGCCTTGAGTCTTTCTCCGCATCCAATGATTAACTTCAACACAACAATCACATTATTAGTAATAAGTCTCTCGGGAATGAACGCACTTTGTTATTCTGAAATGATTACGGCAGGAGATGCTTCAATCTATTCGCCAACATTTTAGTTATGATTTTAAATAAAACATTGGAGAGGGAGATTGGTCTCAGATCGGTAACAAGCTCAGGATTCGTTTTCTTCGGAATGAGTACCACCAGAGTATAGGTAAGATGATGAAGGATTGTTTCCGTCGATAGAATACGAGTGCATTCTTCCACCACATCATACCCAATAGTATCCCAAAACCGTTGATAAAATACAGGATTCAACCCATCAGGTCCTGGACTTTTGTCGGGATGCATAGCAAAAATTGCCTCTCTCACCTCTTCACTAGAAAAATTCTGAGTTAAAGCCTCATTATGCACATGATTGATGCATATGTCTATACAGTTTGAAATACCCCCCATATTACTCCCATGTGACTGAAAAAGCTCCTCAAAATAATTTTCAATCAGGATCTCCAAATCACTGTTCCATTCTTTCCAGTTTCCTGAGCTGTCCTTAAGTCGTATAATTGAATTTTTCTTCTTTCTGACAGATGCATAAGCATGAAAATACTTAGAATTACAATCTGTAATTTTTACCCAGTACTGCTTAGCTCGTTGTTTCCGGAAATCCTCTTGCTGGGCTAAGAATTTAGAGTATTCTTTTAGTTAATCTTTATAACATTAAACTGAAAATGCATCCGTCATCTCTCGAAACTGATTCATACATGCGAAAATATTTAAAAGGTCCCTTTTAAAAAAAATTATTTGAAATATTAGAAAAAGTAATTTTTGGGATTCTGAAATTAAATAAATCGATAAACAACCAACTAACAATTTATTCTTTTCAAACACAACAAATTATAAAATTACAAATATACACAAATTTTATATATATGAAAAAGTGTAATAATCAACAATTTATAAGCTACTAATTTAACCTTTCGTACTAGTTAGCATTAAATGTTATAGAAATAGGGACTCACATAAGCGTGCTAATTAAAATCTTGAACTCACGTTATAAAATTGAAATTTGTTTAAAATATTGATGTAAGATTGAGATTATTTGAAAGTTATAATCCTCGTTATTTGGCTCTAAATTCAGATTGAAAGAACATCTATTTTGGACTTATTTTGGACTTATTTTGGACTTTAAGGCCTCAAATCTCAAATTTTGTCAAAAAAATTTCTGCAAATTAACAACAATAGAACTAGAAAAATCTTAAATTTACAAGGATGCAAAATTGATCTGAGAATTATACACAAACATAAGCTTGTACAGGAGTAATATTTTTGGACCATGGTGAGCCTAGTACCCTCAAACGCTCTGCGCTAAGTCAGGATCACCTTTGATCTTATTTTGTCGTCATATTTTTTTGAGTAAATAAAAATTTTAGAAAAATTAAATTGAAGTACAGATAGATGATGTGATCATCTTACCAATATCAAAATTTATAATATAAAATTTGTTTTAGAAAATTACTATACTTAGCAAAAAAGTGATTGCAATAATCATTTGACAAGGATGGGATACAATCGTGAAATAGTGTATTTTTTAGGAGTACTATTTATCCATAAATATGAACAGGCCGACAGTTTCCAATTTCCATACCATACTTGTTGACTAGTTTTTCAGAAATAAAGGCCACTTCTGAGGAGTCCTGGTGTGTGTAATAATTTTTTCCTTGGTCAAATGTAGACATGTGTATGCATGTAGGTTTTTGACTGTACATCATTCTACAAATCAAAAGGTATTGTCTAATGGTCAAATCTTGAGGGCTTAATACATGCAAAACTGGTGGCTGACAGAAAATTTTCAAACATTTTTTTTAGGATATGCAAGTCAGAACAGTGCAACTTCTGATTCACATCAACAACAATATCTGAAGAATGTGAAATGTAAAAGAAACTAAGAAAACATAGAACATGCACATCCTGCAGAAACATTATTTAGCTGAGACAGATTAGAGTTCTGCTAACTTGTGCAGGAGCCAGAGTTTTGTGCATGTTACTCTGAAGTATTTATACTTGTATATATAATAATAAATTATTTGTATTTTAAAAATTCTAGGTCATTATATTTCTTGCCGGCGGGAGTATAAGACCACAATTCTTTAACTAGCCCAGAATTCATAACCTGTAAATACGGGCAGAATTATCCAGAAATCGAACTAATTTAACTAATTATCTATTTTATTATTTTGTTTAGTTATAATTATCTAAAACTTAAAAATAATTTATTTTTTACTTCTTTGGATTAACATAAGTATTATAATATAAGATTAATCAGTTCAATTGTTACTTCCTCGTTGATTTAATGTTGCCGCGTAAACGAATATTTAATTAATGTTTTTGATTTTGAACCTTCGTATTCAGGCTGAAGCCCAAATTATAGATACATCGTATCTCCGGTTGGCCCAAAAAATTAAAACTGTTACAATTTTGTAGACTTGACCAAGCCCATGATCAAATGATTGTCACTTCCAGATTGGAGGCCCAATGATTCGAATGATTATCAGTTCCAAATTGGAGGCCCAATATATTTCAACAAATGAAATCTCATTAGGCTTAAAATTAAATAGCATCACTACTCCTATGCAGACTTTGTTAAGACTTGACGGCAGCATCTTCGATGGGTTTCGAAAAGAGTTTCAAAGTGTCATGAGATATGAGGTGACATAACACTCTTATTAGCTATTCATTGAAGGGGTAAAAATGTCAAATCAATTTTTGACATTTTGACACCTCCAAAATGGTAAATATATATTTCATCACATTAAAGTCATGTACACTTCTATCCAATTTTAATTATACATATGTAAATGGAATAGCAACTTTGAGTGCTAATCACTAAAGAAAAAGAAAATTATATATTAATAATTAACAATTTTAATTGTCACGCCATTAGAGGCCCCAGGATCATGTTAACTCAAGCTAGTATTCTTTTCTGTGCTACTCACTTATGTTTGTACTCATCAGCTATGGTTGACTAGTGTTATGGTTAGTTCTTTTACGTAATTTTAAGTTCTTTGACTATTTAATACTAATATTTTTATTGAAAGTACCAAAGTTTACCAAAATCAACTATGGACCCTGGTATTTTCACGCACTTATCTATTTTCATCCAGAATAGGCGCACTCGTTTTTCAAGATTTATACATACATTTGAGAATTTGCAAGCACGTGGTGCATGCAATTTGATCGACCAAGTTGCATGATAGTAAGAACAATATGATCTGAACATACTTTAAATCTAACCCCTTTACACTAGTACAGAATTGTCTTTTAGTGTCTCACCTTTAGCGTCGGTTAATGAGTGAACCGTCGCCTTTTCATACCTATTGCGTCGGTTAAGAAGTTAGCCGACGCATAATGTCATTTTACTGGAGCTTTTGCGTCGGTCTTTTAGTAGGCGGCGCTTATATTTGCACCTATAGCGTCGGTCTATAAACAACCGACGCTATTGTGTTAACCAATAGTGCCGGTCTTTTAGTAGGCGACGCTTATATTTGCACCTATAGCGTCGGTATGTAAACAACCGTCGTTATTGTGTTAACCTATAGCGTCGGTCTTTAATGACCCGACGCAGTATTTGTACCTATAGCGTCGGCTGTAATGAACCGTTGCTATTATTCATGCCTATAATGTCAGGTTTTAATCAACCGTTGCTGTAATGCATGCATTATGTGTCGCTCTACTTTTAACCGACACTATAACAATATAATTTTAAAAAAAAATCTAAATTAAGC
>PHNY01290107.1:1619-14901 GCA_003724115.2 Anethum foeniculum | reverse complement strand
GAAAAAAATATTTAATGCTAGAAAATATTATACAAATATTTTAATTACTTTAATATTTAGAATTATTTGAATAGGAGGTAAATCTATACTATATTGTACTATTTGATTCAATCCATTTTATGTTATTTAAAGAAAAAAATTATATTGATCGGTAATTTGAAAAGATTAAAAAGTTTAGCTAATATTTCTAAAATTTTATCAAATAGAAAAATATTTAATTTTAGAAAAATAATATACAATGTTATCAAATTATTATAAGAAGAAATATTAGATAATAAACGAAACAAACTTGAAAACGATTTGAATGACGATGTTAATACAAAATTATCTTCGAATTTTTGAAAAACACCCGTGAATATCAATAGTAAGTCTTTATAATAAATAAATTATTGTTATGTCACAATCATGATTGATGCTCAATTGAATAAAATAAGATATGAATTATTTGTCAGTGCTACAACAACTACAGTATATAAATAATTGTAATTCATTTATTAGATATTTAGAATTTTTGATAATTATAAACGAGACCAGCATAATTTACTCGAATATATAAAAAACAATAATTTATATACATATACACGTACATACGACTTGATCTTTACTAATCGTAAAAGATTTAATGTTAAAGTTGTATTCGGATAATTGATACACTGGAGGAGAACAATAAATGTCTTTTATGTTTTGAAAGTGAGAATGATCAATTGAATCTAAGATTTTTTATCAATGTGCGGATTAGGCCAATTTTAATTGATGAATTATGACATTAACAATTATCTGACATCTTATAGAACTTTATTCAATAGATTAAAAACTAAGAATACCGAGTCAATTTTAGTTAATATTTTATGACATTGGCAATGGTATAACATCAATCTAGACGTTGAATTTCAAAAATTAACATTTTTCATTAAAATCAACTTATATTAATGGTAGTGTAAATTTTACTTTGTTGAATATTACGATTGCAAGTCTTTACGACTTTAGCTACGCATTTTTAATCTTTTTAAATTGAGTAAGGTACTTGTAAATTATTAGTGACTTCAGGGGTAAAATAGGTTATTACTAATAGTTTACTTAACCAAAACTTAAAAATTTTGCTCAACTCTGCATTGAACATATATGTTTTTAGTTTATTCTTTGTGAACATACTGACGACTTTTATGGATTAAGTTTTAATCTTTTCGATTTAAACGTACAATGACTACTCTATTTTTATTCATTTCAGTAGATACAAATCACATGGCACAAACAAGAAAATATATGATTTGTTTAGTGAGCTATATTAGAAACGTTGTATACGTTAGTAATGTATTACATGAAAATCATACATATAAATAAACAATCAAATTGTATTTGATATATCTGAGATGTTGCACAATATTTACCAATAAAAAAATAATCAAGGATATTATAATTACATGTACACAAAAAAAAATCTAGAAAATGACCCGTGCCTCGCACGGGTTATTATGCTAGTATATTTTGATAGTATAACAATCCTATACTTTCTTTTTTCAGATTTATGAACTTCTTCTCATTTTTCAAAACTGAAATTTTTAATCAAAATTTAAACATGTAAATTTTGTACTTTTCAATTTTGCAAATAATAAGAACTTATAATTAAAAAAAACCTAATAACCAGTTTAAATTTTATAATTAAAATTAATTGTTTTAATTAATTATAAGAAAGTGTGATTAAAAATATCATAATCTCATGTCAAAAGTAATTTAAATTAGAAATTCTATCAAATAATATTTTTTATATAATGCACGTAATATACGAAAAAATGGTAAGTTAATTTGTAAAAAAATTTAGATAGTTGAAACAAAAATTTAAAAAAAAATCAAGTCGGTGAGACGAGTTTATCGAATTGAGATAAGGTCATATTCGAAAAAATTCAGCTCAATTCGAATTTTTTCTCAAACCAGAAAATATGTTTGAACTTGAACTCGATAACAATTCGAGTCAGGTCGAGTTCATTTTATTGAGTTAAATTTGAGTCGTCTCGGTTCAAATTACACCCCTCGTAAATGATGGCGTGTGTGGCATGTCATATATACTGAAATGTTATTATGTTATTTTATAACTAGCATTATTAACCTGTGCGAGGCACATGCCATTTTCTATATTTTTGTACAATAAGTAGTAAAATGTTCTCGATTATTATTTATTAATAAAATTTTGTAATATCACAAGTATATCCCATATAAGTTGATTGACTAAAGTGTGTATGATTTGTATGTAAAATTTTAATAAATATAATTAATTTAGCTTTTATGTGTTTGAAAACAAAAGGCTAATACATATAATTAATTAGCTAGTATGTTCCCATGAAATAATACCCAAAAAAAAAAAACATATGGGGTAGGAAGAAACCAACCAAAAATAATAAAAAATAAAACTAAATCGAGCTTCCAATTGAGGGACCAATCGTTGTCAAACCGCGCCTGTAGTATCTCCAAATAAAAATCTACTAAGCTCCAAAGGAGAGCTTTTCAATATTTGAAACCTTTCATCCCGTAAAATTCCTTCATTTGATAATCAGTATGTAGCACGGTTACTTTCTCGATATAGACGATATATCATTAACATCCAATCTGAAATTCTAATCAAATCGTGAGGATAATTAAGATCATGAGCACGTACATCTCGGTTATTACCATTTTGTTTAAGAATTTGCACACAAGTCAGACTATTAAGGTGAACTTCCAAATGCTTTATTTGAAAATTTCTCGCTAACTCGAATAATTTGGTTATAGATAATACTTCTACCTTAAAAATTGTGTAGTGACTAAAGTTTGCCATGAAAAATGAGATAAATGTTCGCATATGATCTCGTATAATTGCTACACCACAGGGAGGACCATGAGATCCCCTTGCAGATCTTGAGAACATATCACCCTTCTTGCCAGACATGCCAAGTCAAATAATAACTATAGATTTTATATTTTAATAATAGTGAAATGTTGAACATTTAAATATATGTCAGAACTTTGAACTAAACCATCTGCGGACATCTATTAAAAATATAAAAAGGTGACTAATGTGAGAACTTTAATTTATCAAGCTTTCAATATTTGTTAAAAAAAATATCAATTATTTCATTGATTTCTAAGTTATTTATTCCAGGAAGTTATCTTGATTATGAAAAATATTTCTTTTTTATTAGTATATCAACATTATTTTGTTTGTATAAAAAATTGTTCAAAACATTATTATCTTGTCTAGTCCACTTAACCGATATACTAATATTTATATTTACTCTAAGATAAAAAATTTTACTGGTGTAAAAAGAAGACTATTTTAATAATTAAAATAATTTGTGTTGCTTTTAGTGTTTTCATGAATTTCATATACTTAAGTCCCAACATGAATCACATCACTTCAATATTTAGGCATGTTTAACTTTAAAATCATTTTTCCAAAAAAATTACTTCGTCCGAAAGATATATAATCATCGTGATGATCTAAATGAAAGAATGTAATATGTCATATGAGTAATATAAATACATATTTATTTCAACAAATCAATCATTATATATAATCTAGTATCTTATTCACCAATAATTGTAAAAATACTATTAATAATTAATTTAATAATCTTGTATTTCATTTAAATATTGTTTAGTATTGTTATTTCAATACTCATTACTCCCAATTTATTAGTCATATATCATTTTTTATGATCAAAGTGACTTAATTTTTGTTTAAAAATTTTCTATGATATATATTAAACCGAATTTGTATTTAATATTTTCTAATGATATATTTTTTTTAATTGTTTCGATCATGTACTATATAAAATATTTATTCAAAGTTAGCTAAATCTGAATATAAAAAATTCAAAAAAAAACAGATAAATCGAGACGGATGAAGTAGTAACTTCAATTATTTAGAAATATAAAGGTAACTAAATCAATAAATATGAAAAGAAAATCATGATTAAAAAAATACTATTTTATAAGTTGCAATGATAAAATACCAAATTTTACTTTCATTTGCAATGATAAAATACCAAATTTTACTTTCATGGTACACATACATATTAAGTAGATGACTAAAAATACAAAAGTTATGGTGGCATAGTGGTGTTGAAGTGTGCAAGTAAATGGCTCGACCAAGGTTCAAATCCCATTAAAAACGTTTTTTTAATATAATAAAGACACGGTCAAATTCGTCATTTCACATGAATAAAACGTCTCACTAATTTTACACACATGTTCGTGTATTATATAGATAAAGATAATGTTATATTTACATATATATCAATTTTCATTAAATCTCATTTTTTTAAATGCACTCAATCTTCTGTTTTACATATTTTATAAATCATTTTTCTTCATTATTTTTTTCTCTCCTCATTTTGTATTCTTTTACCTATTTTCAATATTATTTACAACACAATATACACTATTTAATATTATATTTTCAAAAAAGTAATTTTGTTATTAATTTTAGATATCTGTACAAGATTAATTTAGCTAGCTAAATAAATTTGTAAAATGAAGACATTTAAATGACATGTAATAAATTATCTTTGTTAAATATTTTAAGTATATGACATTTTTTCTTGATATGTATTTCAAAATAATTTTTATTACACTAACATTCACTATAAAACAAACAAAAATATTAAGTAACCAGGCATTACCGGGAATTAATCCTGTCTTTTAATAAAGGCGAGTGTTGGAGAAACGAGGAAAATGACAAGATGAAGGGTATAAAGATGGAGGGGCACACATGGTGCGTGTTTATCAATGCAGGTACTCCCTTATTCATAATAGTAGTCTCTTTTTGATAAAAAAAAATTTCCACAATACATGTTCATTTTTAATTTTCAATGCAAATTTATTAATATTTTTCTCAAATTATCCTTCTTAAAAATTGTATTACAATTAATGAGAGGTGAATAATAGTCTACATTCATGCATTTAAGAGGGGTACAAGTGAGAATTTATCATTTAATTAATGCTTTTTTTTCCAGTATTAATGCTTTCTTAATAAGCATAAAAAATTGAAAAATTTTCAATACAAATTTATTGATATTTTTCTCAAATTATCCTTCTTAAAAATTGTATTACAATTAATGAGGTGAATAATAGTTTACATTCATGCATTTAAGAGGGGTATAAGTGAAAATTTATCATTTAATTAATACTTTCTTAATAAGCATAAAAAAATTTAAAAAAGAGACTATTATTGTGAGACGAAGGAGTATATATGTTGGGTTCTTGGGTGGTTATGGTGACGGTAAAGATCAAAGTTAAGGCAGTGTGTACAGCAAATTGGTTCGTATGGGGGTTTATGACTCGAACGCTATTCTAAAAGACAAACATATTCCTTAGGAATCAGGGTTAGTCAGACGATAATTAACGAATTGCAATTATTTGTTAGTAAAAGAAAAATAGTTGAGTTCAAACGATGTCAACTTTTATAAGATAGCCATTTGATTCATCAATGGAAACTTCCGTAAAAGAGCAATTTTTTAGAAAAATATTATACTCGAGGCCGTCGAAGTACAATTGGACTTGCCTAATAGAAAAATAGCGACGGTTACAGCAATGAGTTTCTCAAACATTAATCTCTGAGCCCCAAATATAATAAAATTACACAAGGAATAGCGCAAAGACTATCAACAAGCTACTTCTCTTGCAATGTGATGAGTACATTTTTTCTTTGTTGATAAACTTGGAACATCCTTGTGCCACTCCCCAGTATTGAGCTACTATAACAAAAAAACCTTACATACGCATGGCCACACACACACACATGCTATGTTTTTTGCTAAACATACACATGCTATTTAAACACAGGCTTCAGTGTCACAAACTTGAAACTGAGCACGAGTCAACTCTACGACCAAGTGCAAATTCTTTTCAAGCTCTAATTCCATCCAAGTATAGAATGGTCCAATCTGACCAAATTTCATATAAAGGACAAACAAGTCACTAGACCAGGCAAAATGGGTCTGGATCCGAAGAACCGAACCGAAATTCATGGAACCGAGATCCGAACCGAGATCCGAATCATATAATTCGATAAGGATCCGAAAACCAATTTAAACCGATCTGAAAATTACCCGAACAGTAAATTTGACCGAAAATGATCCGAAATACTAGATCCGCTTATAACTTGGAACCGATCAAAACCGACTAATATATTATCCAAACCGAATATGACCCGAAATATGCAATCCGATATAAATCCGAATTAAAAAATTGATAAAATTGTGTTTAGTTTAGTTGTTATAGTTTAACTGGTCATAACTTATTGTCTATACAATTAACTGTTACGAAAATTCCCTATTTATAAGAAAAATTCATACTTAAAATAATTTTATGTTTATGATAACATATTTATTTAATCGTTTTTTTTTTTTGAAAAAGTACACTATATTACATTAAAAATAATACATTTAATAAAAAGATATATTTTAAAAGTCTCACAAATTGAAAAAATAAATAAGTTAGGATCCGAAAATATCCAAACCGAATTTTGACCGATCTTAATCAGCGAATTTCATCCGATTTTGATCCGAATTAGAACCCGAACCGAATCACATCAGATCTGATCCTAATGGTCTCTACATATATCATAATACGAAAGTGGATCCAATCCGAAATTGATCTGATCCGAAACCGAACCGGTTATCCGAATTGTCAGGTCTAGAAGTCACTGCTCCACTTCCATCTATTTGCATATTTAGTACCACATCCTTTAATTTCATAGCATCATGTTTTCTTTCACAATTGCTAACTAGTTGAAAAAGTGTTGCTCTGTTAGGATAGTAGGGACATTTAGGAGCATATGGCCCATGTTTATTCAATAATTTCTTTGAATCATTTCTATGGGTTTATAGAGCTGCACGTCGATCAGGTAATAATTAATAAAATAATAACCTTGTTAAAATAATATTTTTTTTCCAGTCCCAACATAATAACATAATGGAAACCGTGTATTTTTACTCCCAATAAAGAAATAAACTCACTAAAGTAATTTTTTTTCTCACTCCCAAGTCTATTACTTTAAAGAGGTTTAATTGTAATACTAACTCTCAACAGGATTCATGATCCTACAGAAAAATCCCAGAAAGATTAAAATCTAGTTTTGTTTTATAATAGTACTTCAAACGCAAGGTAATAGTCCAAGTATTTTATAATTTTAAGAGACAAACTTAGCACCAGTGCTGAAATCTTTTTCTCAAGGTTGCTACAATTGTTGTACCTCTTCTGGCGTGAAATTGGTTGGTTCCTTAAAATTGTCTGTCCATTGAACAATAAGAGTGTAATTCGTTCGGAAAAATTCCCATTTCTCCATCAATCTCTAAGATATTTGAATAGCAAGGGGTGGTAAGTCTATTTAACGATGAATCTCATCACAATAAAGAGATCCATAAACCAAACAAGTAACGACATTGAGAACAAAGCAAGGACAGGCTTACAGTTTGCAAATAAAGCAGGTGTTAACATATTCTATACCAATGAAAGAGTTCTTATACCAACCTGGCAAAGAAGGAAAAAACTGAAGACACAGTAAATAAAATAAGAAAGGCAAGTCAAAGAGTTAGTTGCCGCTGTAATACTTGGATTTCATGTGACAGATTCAAGATTATGAAAAAAATAAACCCGAACTTGGCAAAACAAAGGATATATGTCAAACACCTTCGACAAGACATTATAAAACTAGCAATGGATTCAACACCATCAACTTGTTGTACCGTAACCATAACACAACCAAACTAATAATGAAAACATTTAACATAAGCGTTGATAAAAAAAAACATTAAACAGGAGCTTTCATTCAGACCGATTAGCGTACCTCTCGACATTGTTATCCAAATTCAAGCCCACCATAGCCTCTCCCAATCCACAGCTAATCTCCGCCAACATGACGGGATCACTATAATGGGTAACGGCTTGCACAATGGCCTTGGCCCTCTTGACAGGATCCCCACTCTTAAACACACCAGAGCCGACAAACACACCATCACATCCCATTTGCATCATCAAAGCAGCATCAGCAGGCGTGGCCACACCACCCGCAGCAAACTGCACAACAGGCAACCTCCCCAATTGTTTAGTCTGCATAACCAAATCATAAGGGGCCGCTATCTTTTTGGCGAAAGTAAACACCTCATCATCATCCATGTTTCGTAAAATCCTAATATCACCCATAACAGACCTCACATGCCTAACCGCCTCAATTATATTCCCAGTGCCAGCTTCACCCTTAGTCCTAATCATAGCTGCACCTTCTCGAATCCTCCTCAGCGCTTCCCCCAAATTTCGACATCCGCAAACAAAAGGAATTCGAAAATTATGCTTGTTAATATGATTCTCATCATCAGCCAAGGTCAATACCTCACTCTCATCCACATAATCAACACCAATTGCTTCTAATATCTGCGCTTCAACGAAATGCCCAATTCTCGCTTTCGCCATAACCGGAATCGTAACGGCCTGCTTGATTTCCTTAATTAGCTGTGGATCCGACATTCTGGCGACGCCGCCTTGAGCACGGATGTCGGCGGGGACACGTTCTAGAGCCATGACGGCACACGCGCCGGCTTCTTCCGCGATACGCGCTTGCTCGGCGTTCACGACGTCCATGATAACGCCGCCGCGGAGCATTTGAGCGAGTCCGACTTTGACGGAGAAAGGGGATTGCTTTGTCTCGGTGATGGCGCCATTGCCGTAAACGGCAACTACTCCGGTGCCGGCCATATTGAAACCCTAGAAAGATTGATTTTCTTTTTCTTTTTTCTTTTTTTTTGGGGGTGGCCAAGGAGAAGAGATAAGTGTATGACACAAAGGGGGTAGAGCTATGTATTTTATATAGGCTTCTTAGAGAACCAACATGCACCGTTGGATTATAATTTTGTCTTCTCATCTCACGCTTCATCAAAAAGGTTTTTTGTTGAAATGCGTGCATGATATTTTGTTTTTTTTTTTGTTTTTACTAATATTTTTTAAAATTATCATTTCAAAATGAATCTGAATTCTGTAAGTCGGGTTTTTTCTACTTACTTTTCTATAACCAAAATACTTTATTTTCTAACACTAATTTACGAGCTACATTCTATATGTTAGTTTGATTTATATTACTTGCAAGTATTATGCGTGCATTATATTATTAATTTTTATTTTTATATTAATATATCATTCACTACACCAAAGCTAGGATCTACTCTTAAAATACCATAAATGTTTTTCAAAAATAGCAACAATTTCGAAATTTGAAATGGGAATAAATATTTAAATTATCACTCATTTTTTCAAATATATCAACTAAATTATTTATTTCAAAAATAGCTTAATTTAGTTAAATTAGTAATTAAAAAAATTTGATATTTTGTATTAGTTTAATTATCATCAAATATATATATATTTGTAAAAATTAATAGCTAATATAAATCAATTTTAAAGTAAACAATTAATTTGATTTATCTGAATGAAATCATTTGATAAGTAACTCTTTTAAGAAAATGGGTTGATATGCATGTGGCATACTTGCCACCAGATAGTACCATTGGCTGATGATATGCTACATATTGCTAAGAGAGTGGCGAGGTAATGAATCTTCTTTCTAAAGGCTATGAACAAAGGATTTATGCAGGCCTCTAGTTTTCAATATCTTCTGCCCTTAATATTTTTGCATCAAATTTGAATATCACACCAAGAGTCCCAGACATGTAACGTTATGCATATCAGTATATGTTTCTCTCTATTATCTGTCAATTTCTTGCATATAAATATAAGCTTACTAATTTTTGTTGATCGCAAGATTCCCAAAAAAATCTTTCAATTTGCAATTATATACTGTTGTCATTATAGCTAATATCTACTGTTCATTTCTTCCTTGACCAAGTTAATCAAACCATTTCACTTTCTTTCTTGAATTTTACTTCCCTTATGTAAAACGAGTAAATTATGAAGCGCTTACCATATTTTACACCGATTTTTAAAATATTGATCAAATTTTTAGATTTTTAAAATAGTGGTCAAACATTTTTTGCCTTTTAAAAAGATGACTATAGTCAACTCTTGTTAAATATTCGTTGCTAACTAATAAATTTAAAGAGTAAATTACATAATAGTAGCCGTAATTTATATTAATTTTAAAATAGTGGCCAAACTTTCATATTTTTAAACTAGTGGCTAGTATTTCTGTCCATATTTTAAAAAAAAATAGTTACATAAAATTTAGACCATGTTTATTATTATATCTACAACTTACAACCTAGATTTTTCAACCTAAAAAAATCAAATAATGACATATTTTCATTACAAAAGAGTTGTATAGAGTTGTCCCGACTGATACTAATACTATGCGTTGATTTTGCAAATTGTTTTAATGATCAAGTTGGTTACCGATTTTTTAGTGGTGGATACTCCTCCCTATAATTTTGCTAAAATTTTGATTTGTGATCACACAAGGTTTAAAAAAGTGGAATATAAGCACTTGATTGAATTGTAAGAAGTGAAAAAAAAAATGAAGGAAAAAATAGATGATTCGAGTTGTGTTCATAACTACTTGTTTATCGATATCATATGTTAGTTGTGACGCTCTCCCAATCCGGATCTAGATTGGGGAGTCACATTTCAACCTTAACATACATTCCCTGAATATAATAATGCAAACACTCAACCTCATTTACTCCACATGGATCTTAAACAGGTAATGGTATGAAACAAGTTACAACTACTAACCATAAATATAAAATTATTACAAACCTTAATAAATAATGATAACCACAATTCCGACTTGGAATTATACAAAACAACTGAACCGAAAACAACGATCTACAGCCACATGGCTTATTTCAACTAACTATCCAAAAGTGTCCTCTACCTGAACTGGTATAACACAACTAACAGAGCAGAGAGGACTATTGTAGAGGATAATACAAGCTTTACGTCTAAGTCTGGCCACCTTCATCTGGCTTAACTGTCAAGGTTAGATAAACAACGTAATGAGCTACAAAAGCTCCGCAAGTATGAAATGAGCTACAAAACCTCAGCAAGTAACTGCTACAAACAGATGGGTTATCTATTTAACAGAATAAGATAGAAATTTCTAATTATAAGCTAAAGTTACAAAGCTCTTAAAAGAGGTTCAAGATAAGGTTCATTTTATTAATCATTATTTCATAAAAACCTTTCTTTTCTCAAAACGTCATAAAATTCTCCTTCATCCAAACATTTTCTTTCAAAACACTTCTTTAATCAAAATTATAGTTTTATTCATAAAAGCCATCTCGTTTTCAAAATAGTCCAATCATCTCGACATTTTTTTTCATAAAAAATTTTACTCGATTGAATTGTATAACGCTCTAGATTGCACGGGTGATCAGCCACGTACAATCCCCATACCGGACTTTACGGTCCTTCTGGACGTGAATAAGGTACCCGTAAGGCAATATAGCCTTTCAAATGCCATCCTTCACTGGTTTTCATAATCATATAGCTGGAACGACGTTACTCGGCAACTTACGCCTCCAATCTTTAGAAATCCGCAGAAATCATTTATATTGAAATCTGTCACTTTTCAAAAATACTTTTCATTCTTACATCTTTACCGTCCTTTGAAATCATTGAGATTACTCCTAGTCTGAGATCATTCTTAATTCCAATTTCATAAAGTTTTGTTACGTTTACAAGTGGTAAAGTGTACCAAAGAAATCATTATTTCGGAGGTCATAAGTATTTTAAACTTGAAAGCATTTGCATTTGAAATAAGATATGATATTTAAAAAGAAAGAAACATGTTATTTCAATATATATATATATATATATATGGTAAGGTTCTAGGGAGACCATGCTTATCAAGAGACTAATAGACGTACCATCTAGACCGTTGATTAAAAAAACATTTCCCAATAAAAGATAATGGCAGTTTTGTTATTCTTTGAAAAATAAGGGCAATGGTGATAGACTATTAGCTACTATANACGCCAATCAAGTTTGTCAAACATCATCCTCTATAAGGTAAGATTCTGAGAATTAAGATTGCTCAAAATAAGACGATTCTGTTTACATAGGCAATACATATTACTTGTATATATTATTGAAACATATGATTACATAGTTTAAAGAATTCAGAAGAAAAAACAAGGGAAATTGATGGAGCTACGATAGATAACTCATTAAAAACTCCCCGATGATCTTTTTTTCCAGATTCTATAAACTTTAAGGACATATGTTCTTATTAGGGTTTAGGTGTATCTTTAGTTATTAGAAGAGATACAACTTAACCTCTCACCAATGTTCCCTTCATCATCAGAAGTACAACCTAATGGGTCTTTGAGACATGTTTTGAATCTTCATTATCATTTTACTTGAAAGAACGTCACTACTCTTTGAGTTCCCTTATGTGTTTCCAAGATTAAAGCTTTGTTTTGCCTCTTCGTGTGCAAACTTGTGTTTATTTATATTGGCTAAAATACAATATGCATTACGTATATATGGTCCATCGGATACTTTATATTTTGCACACATAATGTATATCCATTTTACAATTGTACAACTAATTGTCCTTGTGTTTCTAGAATTTTGCAGCTAGAATTTTGCAAGGGTGGAGTTTAGAATTCTAACACTCTGTACTTTGTTCTTCATTATCATTTTTTCAAATCTAAAAGTTTTTAATTTATGTATCTTACTAATTTTTTTCTTATCAGAGGCACGTTAGAATCGTTTAATCTCAAAGTGTTACATGGCACTGAAATAGTCTGGGAGTGCAACATGGGTAAGGATTACAGTGGGATTACAGTTTGATCAAGCTCATATTGACCGACTATAATAGTAAAAGGGAAGAGATATGGTGGTGAAATGCTGGATACATGATGAGCGCCCCAGGTTATGCAATGTAGACTATGCTCATGGATAGGAAAAAGACTTTTTTTTTCTACTATGAGATATTAAAAGCCTAACAGCACAAGATCATATAAGAAATTTCATGCCAAAATTAGCAGGAATGACTATTGTTGTTAACATCAGCCTGAGGGTCAGAGTTTAATAAAAAAGATTAAGAACAGATTCAACAGAACACAATAATAAATTCTGAGTACTTATTAAGGAGACCAAGGAATACTGCAAGTTTTGCTTTCAGACAGTATTGTAAAGTATAATATTATATGTTACAATACTTTGTACTATTTAGGTTCCATCTGGTTCTTAAACAAATATAGATGTAGTGTTCTAATAAGTGTTCAAGTGTGGTCTTAATCTATTAAAGAAGATTCCACTAAGTGTTTTGAGAATGATTCATTTAAATTTTGAG
>PHNY01290054.1:0-11046 GCA_003724115.2 Anethum foeniculum | reverse complement strand
ATTATCACGTTTAAAATATTAAATATATTTAAAATTACAGTTCTAAACTAATTAATATATCATTTTTATATTTTATATAAGAAAATAAATATGTTAACTCGCTTGTTATTCCTTACACAATATTTTATATTGAAAATTGGTATGATATTATGTAAAATTATAAAATTAATGAATCAAAATCACAAAAAACTTAAAAAATATATATTTTTTAATCATGTTCCGCCTATACCCGATTTATGACCGTCTGGACCACCTAGGCCCAATTTTTGACCGTCTGACCGCCTAATCCCGATTTTGACCGTTTTTTCAAAAAAATGCATAAATCACCGTCTAGGTCCGAGTCGGGGCGTTTAAGTATTGCCTAGCGCCTAGGCAGCCGCCTAGACTGATTTTTAGAACACTGCTTAGAAATGACCATCGGGTGGGGTCCGAAGTGTTATCCCAACTTTAACATTTCACCCTACTTTAAAAGGGTTTATTCAATTGGGATTTTAAAGTATTTTTTTTTAATTTTGAAAATTTAAGGTATTTAATTTCGATTTTAGATAATTTATTAAAATCTGAAGGTATTTAATTTGGATTTTTTTTTAAAATCTTGGGATATTCAATCAGGATTTTAAAAAATATTTTAAAATCTGGTGGTATTTAATCAAAATTTAAAGCAATACACTTAAATCTCATAGTATTCAAAAAGTCACTGATTCTTTTGGAATCAATAAAATGATAGATTTTATTGGATTGCTAGTGTATTTTACATGTTTTGAAATCTAGATGTGATTTTGAAGAATTCTTCTTAGATCATCAAAATTATACATAGACATGTTTACTCCCAAATTTCTTGAAAGATTTTGAAGAACCGCCCACTAGTTAAACATGTTTACTCCCAAATTCTAATGAGCCCGATCTTTCTCGTTGTTCACAAATCCGAACATCATAATATTATATTATTTACTAATTAATTTTATAATATCGTGAAATTTAATATAGATATTTTTAAAGACTAATTTAATTTATGACATATTATTATTATTATTATATTATTATTATTATTATTTATAATAAAAGTCATATGTTCGTACTAGATTCTTTTCAACAAGAAAATTTTCATGCTAACATTCGTTTTCTCAAGTGAAAATAAAATCGAGATTAAATAGTCATAAATTTTAAATAGATTAAATAAGAATTATTTAAGTGTTCGGCCAGCTTCACGTATAACTCTCGTGAAATTTTCAAGTGCTAATAGAATGAGATTCAATATGGAATTATACATCATACAATTTTTGAGAGTGAAACGTGATGAGATGACCAATCTTCGGACACGGAGGATGATAATTTTATATGGGATGATATGCCTCGTACTACTGTAATTGAAGAAGATGATGAAGACCAATATAACGAGAGTGAAGAACATACAATAATGACTGATAAGTTAATTTGTTACTTGAATCTTCATATTTATTTTGAACTATAATATTATATAATATTATTAATTAATATATGATATGATGAAATAAAAGAAATAATAATAAATTAATCCAACAAAATTCATGAATTTTATTTAGTCCACCAAAATCTTGATAAATCAATCCATTAAAATCTGTATAGAATCTAAAAAGTCAATATCCAATCCTTTATGAAATTTAACAATCCATGGATTTGAAAAATCTAATAAAATTTATGGATTATTTTAAATCCATTAAAATCTTAAATAAATACACCCCCCCTAAAATAGATAATTTTATATATTATACGAAAATATGACATAAAAACAGAATTTATGTTTATTTGGAGTGTATAAGTATGAAAACATAAGGTCACCTTTAGTGTCGTGTTGATTATTTTCAAGATACATTGTAAATTAGGAGAATTTAGTTAAACATTCTTTTAAAGGTTTGCTGAAACTAGTAAGAAAATACGGATATTTTGATAAAAATACGAAGAATTCAGGATGGAATATAAGCAATGTGGTGACTAATCTTGTTGATTGATTCGTATGATACGAGAGATAAGTATGTTCTTTCTGGTACAAAACTGTTTCACAGTTTTAAACAACCCTATTTATAAGAGTTCAAGCCATATGTATGAAAAAGAAATTACCCTAATGGGCTAGGGTTTCGTCGGTCCATCAAGGTCCATGTCCAATAGTCATGTAGGCCATCTATTTGAGACCCAAATTTATCATGGTACAAGCCTATATAACTGTGAGACCATCGTCGAATGGGACGAGGCTATCTCGTGTGGAGGCACAGGGGTACCTATGAGCCTTGCATGAGACCCTTAAAAGTCTAAGCATGCGGTGCAACCTTCATAGCGATCATCCTACAACCCCCATAAGCGCTTGGCCATAGGTCTTTATATAATATAAGTAGGTAACGAGGCACCCCCTTTAAGGATTGGGCAAGCATATCCTCAGTATAAGACAAACCCTTCGAGGGTTAGCCTGCATGCCTTTAATTCTTGATTCATAATTAGTCAGATAAATTAAGATATATGTAATGTGACCCTTAAATAGGGGTAGGCTCGCTTACCTTATGATGAACGACATTGGATGAACTAGGTCCGCTAGCTTTCATGTAAAAGTATGCGGAGCAATCCCAACAGTGTCGGGGGTCTCTGATGATATTCTCGCTAGGAAACCTTTAGGATGGGCTCATGTCCCTTTGGACCTTTGACATATTAGATGTCCCCTGGATTTGGGGCCAGACCTTTTTATAGTCCATCAATGATAATTGGGTCCATTTATGAGATTTGAACCCAAGATAGAATTTATTGGACTTGTTTAGGACTCATGCCAAAATCGGTCAAAAGATAATAAATTAAATAAAATAAAACTAATATATACATGTGTAAAGATATTATAATAACATAATTAATTTTTTATTTGATGTTAGTAGAGTTTTATAAATGAAATATCAATCAATTTGTATGTAAAATCATAATTAACATTTAGAATAATAAAATGTAAATAAGAATTTCATTTATGTTAATTTTTTATATTTCATGTACTATTCGTGTAAGTTTATATCATGTACTTTTGTATACATAAAAATGTTGTATATTTTGTGTCAGATCCATTTTTCCTTTATATCGAATTCATTTGTGGGTTCGAAGCATATGAATTTGTTTCATATCATATTAGTATTTGAATTTAGGTATACGAATCACGAAAATAGACGTCAATAAATTTTCACATCGATAAAATTTACATGACTATATAATTAACATAATATATTTACTGAATAATAATTTTTATTTAAGTTACAAAAATAAAATTATAAACATAGTGATGTTATATACATGGTCAAAATTTTTGAAATACATGCAAAAAAGAATAATATCACATATTTTTGCAAAATATTCGATGCAAACGTCTGAGCTTGAGGTTGTATGACAATCTGTGGTTGCATTGGTTCTTTGTCGGCTTGCCAAATCTTGATGTTCTTCCAGTGTTCTTCCTCCGCCATTAGCTATTGGAGGCATACCCATTCTTCTTTCCTAATCATTGCTGATACAACCTGTCTCGAACATCGCTCATTCTTTCCTTTCCTTCTGTATTCAAAACTTCCTCGACTTTGCTCCGGAGGGGTGCACTCATCACTGCGGGGCCTCTCCCTACTAGTAGGGGGCGCACCAGCATGTGCACGGGGCCTCACCTCATATTGACCTCCATCCTTTTGTGCTTCTAAAATCAGCATCTTCAGATCTTCACCATTCAAGCAAATGCCTAAAATCTCCTCCAAACAAGAAAACCTTCTTCGTTGTTCTTACTCTCCAAGTTGTCACGCCGAATCTCACTTTTCGTGTGCCTTGATCTGTCTGCGTGCATCACGATCTTCTGCTCTTTGTTCGGTTTCGTTGGATTCTTTTGACTCTCATCTGGAATCTCTACGATTGGAATATCTCCCGTGTAATGCAAGCGGGAGTTACTCCTTGGAAGCGTCCCTCATGAGATTCACGACCGTCTTTATTTCGAGCTTCATAACTTCCTTTGGATCCACCATCAGCAGCCTCCTTTCTGGAACGATTAGGGGCATACACGGATCGGGTTGGGCGGGTTGAAGGATTCAATCAACCCAACCCAATTAAATCGGGTTTGGAAATTTTCAACCCAACCCATAAAATAATATTTCGTAACCCAATCCATTTGATACATTTTGGTTTGGATCGGGTTAGTCGGGTTAATAGATATAGAATTTCAATGATATTCAGTTAATGAGGAAGATGATTTTGGAGTTTTTTGTTTTGCAGAGAACATCGCCTTAAAATAAATTGTGCAATATTAGTACTAATAGGCTAATATTAATAGGCTCATGTATTTGACTAATGTCACATAATAGTAGTAATAGTACCGTAGGCATATATTTTAACCTATTAATTATTTAAATCCCCTATTTTTAATCGGATCGGGTTGGATTGGTCTAAAAAAAATCAAAACCCATATCCAACCCATTTGAATCGGGCTAATAAATTTTCAACCCAAATATATATCGGGTTGAAAAAATTCGGTTTGGATCGGCCGAAATAGGATCAGTTCGGATTGGGTTGGTCGAGTTGGCCAACCCATGTACACCCCTAGAAACGATACTTGTGTGAGTTAATTGAACTTATTCTCTCTCCGAAGCAGTTCAGCGCATCACCCATCTGGTAAAGTTGCTCAATTACATCAGTGTTGTTGACGAGCACCGACGGCTGTCCACTAACAAGCGAAGTTTCATGTGTAAAGCATAAATGTAATGTACTATGTAATATAAGGATAATAACTCAACTTAGGATAAGAATCAGGAACATAATATTAACTATGAAGCATAGGAATCCAGAAGATCAACTACATGATAAATACAAAGAATCAAAACATGGAAGTAAAATTTGAAGTCTGTTGAAAAGTCATAGAAAGAAGTTCATTCTCATGATTATGCCTCTATGAAGAATAAATTGTCAGAAGACTCCATATTATAGAAATGGATTTGATTTGAAGTATTACATATCACAGGATTTCAGTGGATTGAAGCAATGAAGCAGCTGCAAAGTGNNNTTGCAAAGTGATTGATATTTGACTTTCAGTGTTAGTCATCTGTGAACCAGACCAGTGCACTAGTTGTCAACACTACATGGAATGATAATATTAATCTACCAAAAGAATCAAGTTGAAGACAAAAGGGAATTGATGCATTCACAGAAACAAAGCTGAAAGTAAAAGTATGTTGAAAAGTTTCTAAGTCAAAAATAGCTTCAAGGCATGGCCCTTGTCACCTCTTGGCTTCAAGACTTAGTTCTTGTCACCTCTAAGGCTCATCTTTCAGCCCCTGTCGCCTCTTAGAGTGTACAAAGAAGATTCCTGTCGCCTCTTAACTTCCTCAGCATGGCTCCTGTCGCCTCTTAAAGTATAAAGGAAGTTAGTGTTGCCTCTTAATCTTTGTCGCCTCTAAAGGACTTAGCAACTGCAGCAATTGTGAAGCACAACATGTGGACTTGGTTTTGCCACGTGTAAAGTGAACTCGGNAAAACCAGCAGAATGAATTCATTTCATTCATTCGTCTTCCTCAGCTGCCAACTACATTTACGAGAGCTCCATTAAAGCGATATCAATATCAAAGCTTGTAAATTGTATTGTTATGCTGTTGGNTCATTGTAGCTAATCATTCATTGATTAGAGTGTAGCAAACTCAAGGTTTATATTAATCAAACGATATATTCCTCGACTTGTTTGTGTTTATTTCGATTACGCAACTATAAACGAAGAACTCTAAAAGAAATCGAAATAATTGTGAGTATTGTATTCAACCCCCCTTCTACAATACTTTGGGACCTAACATCATGTCTTCGATAGCGTCCTTCTTCCTCTGAACCATAACCGCTGTCATACGAGTTTCCACCATTGTTAGTCATATTTTCCTTCTAAGATTCGATTTGATTTGTCCCTCCTTCTAGCTCCAATTTGTAACGGTGGCCGCTGATCAGAATAATCACCGGAGTTCGGTGGTTTGTGCTTAATAAGCTGCTAATATCATTAAGGTTTATGTTTTCCTTCGCAGAGCTCTCAAACACGTATCCCGACAATGTAACTATGTACCCCTTTATATAGAGGTTCAAGCTGAACATAGTTCTTGGAGAACAAGAAACCAACATGGATTTGGTTCCTCATTTTAGGGCCCAATAGGAGTCTTCGAACTGACTTCCTATTGTAATTCAAAGTTTCATTCTCTTTAGGAGTGCTCAGCGATGCAGCCTAGACATGAAGGCCCAATGTTTGATTACGACTTCGGAACTTCGCGGATAAGGCAACTCCCCAGTCGGTGGATAACCTCTCTGCTATCGCTATCTTCTTTGTCCGTAATCGCAGGTATATAGCCATGACTTACCGCAAATGCTAATGCGTGTCCACGCCCCCCGATAAGGATAACCCACCAGACAACAAGACGAGTGATCCCAAGCATACAAGTGCAAAGTGCGAGATAACCTCAAAAGTCTCCCAACAAGGACAACCCGTTGAATGCAGAATCAAGGCACTCAAAGTTCACACGAAGTTTAAACGACCATTTCCCTACGAGGACAACTCGCAAGACTAGAGAACAGTGCTTCGAACATTATCCGGGAAAACGGGCTCCCAAAAATTCCTTCCGAACCCTCAAGGCGCGCCCCAAGGGGTTAAAGCCTCTTCAGAGGCTCTTCTCCATCGTTTGTTTGATTATTTGAGTCTAATTCTCCTTCTGTCAAGTTATAGGAACAAGCTTCCTTGCAATCTTCTTATCATTATTCATTTAGCGTCGTAAAACGGCCATTCTTGTGAGCCAAAAGCCTTGGGGTTGTTTCTGGAGCCCGGACCATTACTTATTTTCCGACGATCGCATTTGTTCTTTTAATGTTATGAAATCTCTTCTTCCGCAGACTTTTGTTAATGTTCATCTTTTAATCATGAACGGTCGTTCGTCGTAAATACTCATTGCAAATGGTTGTTTTAAACGGTCATCATAAATGGATGTTACTCGCGGTTAGCACCTCTTAGGACGCGCAAGGAGTTTCGAAGACATGTTCTCCGGAGCTCGGTTTACTCCTACCTTGTCGATTGTTCGACCCATTTCCTAAAAAATTCAATAAAATATCAATATCGATTTTATACCGTAATACTATCATTTAATTAACATTTAATGCAAAATTTGATAGATTTTAACGACATTCAACCATTTGTTTAAGAAAAATGGTTCAGTTCATAAACCCTACTTTTTGTTAAAAAAAGCTTTTTTGTACAAAAAGTGGTAATTGAGGCCTGNAAAGTTGGTAAGAACGTACTTTTTTCCAACTTATTTTGATTTTTTTCGTTTTTCTATTGATTTTGATTTTAAAATATAAGTTTTAAATGTTATTCTAATTTAAAATTTATAAATTAAGATATTTATATTTAATAATTATTTATTTAAATTCATTTAAGCAAAAAAGTTTCTGACTTATAAGTAAATTTATCCAAACACTTATATAACTAATAAGTATTTATCAACTTATCACTTATTTAGCACTTATTCATCTTAAGTCATAAATCACTTATTTTAAGATTTCCCAAACGGACACATAGTTTGCAATCTAGCCTTGGAACTATATTAACGTCTTTTATTTTAACGTTATAATTTCTATCTTTAAATTGAAGTCAATATTAATTTTTCAAGTTTTTCCTCGTTTAAATTGCATTGCCATTTTCGTAGCCATAATCATCTTTTAAATCTGATTCGACATGAAACACCGTGAGCATTTTATGTTCATTCCTCAAACCACAACTAATGAATAATTTTGAGAAGTGCTATAGTGCATAAAATTATCAAGAATAAGACGAAATACTTTAAACTAGAAATTCTTATCCAACCTATTATTTGACTTGACGAATTAATGCAGAGTTTAAAGCATTTATTAGAAATTAATCATTTGAACTTTTAGCCTATAATAATATTTATATATCGACATCTATCTATCTATCTATCTATTCTATATTATAATAGACGAAACATTAAAAGTTTGGTATTCGGTCGGTCGGTCGGTACGGTACTTGCTGAAATTACTTAATTGCCCTTACTTAATTATTTCTACAACTTATTTACTTTAAATTTATATTAATCCTAATTATCATATAAAGCAATTACTTTTTTCAACTATAACATGTTACCTTTTTTATTTTTTCCCAACTAAAACACCTCATTTTCCAAAAAGTATCACGGGCAAATCTATTTAATAAAATAAACTATTATAATTAATAATAACTCATATTTTAATTATACTATATAAACCAAATACCTTTTTCAATTAAAACATGTTACCTTTTTTAACTTTTCCAACTAAAACATTTTCATTTTCAAAAATATCACAAACAATTTTATTTAGTAAAATAAAATAAAAACACATTACCTTTTAAGTTAAAACATATTACCTTTTATAAACACACAAAACATTTTCATTTTCAAAAATATCGCAGACAATTTTATTTAGTAAAATAAAATAAAAACACATTAACTTTTAAATTAAAACATATTACCTATTATAAACCCACCAATAAATATCCATTATACTGTATGTTTTCATCATTAATACACATGTAGAAATACTATACACTAAAAATATCAATTATACTATATCTTACCATCATAATATTGTCTTTTATAAATAAAACATGTTATCCTTTAAATTGAATTATATAATCTCTTATAAACACGCCTAAATATATTATATATTACGATCATTAAAACACATTCAGAAACACTATAAACTACATTTTTTTGTCATTAATAATATATAAAAAATGTTACCTATTTTCTTATAAACCTTTTTAACAGGTCCAATTATTTTAAAAAAAATGTTATTAAATTTAACCTATTTAATTATTTTAAAGATATATTTTAATTAAAATACATATAATTTAACTTATTTAAACGCGTAATTTAGGACCTACTTACTCTTTTAATTAATATAATCAATAAGATACTAAAATACAAATTATAAAATAGTGAATATTAAAAGTAATCCGTGTATCGCTCGAGATATAACTATTGTATGAAAGCCGAAATATAGAAATTTCTGATTTTCAATTTTCGCTTTTCAGTTATTCTATTCAGTAAAATAATAAATAGACAATATCATAACTAATAGTTTCTAATCAATTATCATTTTTAACAGAAATATGTTGGCATATTTTTTCTAAATAGAACCTATTTATTTATAAATATAACAATTTTTTGAAATTAATTTAACATATTAAAAGCAATCGCACGGGATATAAACTAGTTCTATATTATGATAGACGAAACATTAAAAGTTTGGTAGTTGGTCGGTCGGTCGGTCGTCAGTACGGTACTTGCTGAAATTACTTAATTACCCTTACTTATATAAACCAATCACCTTTTTTAAATAAAATATATTTTTTATTTTCCCCAATTAAAACATATATTTTTCCTAAAATATCATGGGTAATTCTATTTAATGAAATATTAAAATTATTAAAACTAACCAATTACATTTTTCTACTAAAACATATTATCTTTTCTATTTTAAATAACAAAACTTGCTTTTTTTTATAAAAATAACATAAACTTGCTTAATTAGTATATAAACTAATTACCTTTTTTAAGTAAAACTCATTACCTTTTCTATTTTACCCAAATAAAACATCTTTTTTTTCTAAAATATCACATGTAATTCTATTTAATAAGATATTAAAATTACTAATAACTAACAATTACCTTCTTTCTACTCAAACATATTACCTTTTCTATTTTAAAATAACAAAACTTGATTTTTTTTCCCGAAATTACACTAGAAATTCTAATTAAAAACTTAAAATAATAGTATTATAATTATTAATAATTATCCAGCTACCTTTTTCAACTCACAATTTTTTTTTAATATTTTCCAACTAAAGTACCTTTAAGTCTAAAATTTTATGAACATATACATGTTAATATATAATTATTTTCAAACCATGTCATTTAAAAAATTAAACCAATAAATTTTTATGTTTTAAAATTTTGAATTAAATTAAAAATTAAAAAATCATATAGTATTAAGGAAAATATATACATCACGCGGGTTATAAAGTACTATCTATATCTATCTATCTATACTATATTATAATAGACGAAACACGTTATCATATCACATACAATTTTATTTAATAAAATAAAATAAAAATATGTTACCTTTTAAATTAAAACCTATTACATTAGTTAACACACCGATAAATATGCATTATAATGTATTTTTTGCAATCATTAATACAAATACAATATACTTAACAATACCAATTATACTATATTAATAGTAACTAACTAATTATCTTTTTTAACTGAAATATTTTAGCATTTTTTTTCTAAATAGAATTTATTTATTTATAAATACAATAACTTTTCGAAATTAATTTAAACTATTAAAAGCAACCCGTGCATTGCACGGGATATAAACTAATAATTTACATAAATATATATACAATAATTTTGATAATGGTCATTAATATTTAAACATATACTTATGTTGTATGAGGGGATTTATGGCCCCAAGGTCTTCCTCGGATAACAACTTAGAAGTTAAAACAAAATGTATATAAAAATAGGATTATTTTTATAAATACAGGAGGGGATAATTATTATTACAAAATTGCCATGCGGCTTTTATACTAGAAATATACTTATCCTCGTAAATTTCCTGAAATTGACCTCATGAATATTTTTCTTATTGCATGAGTGATTATTTTTTTTTGATTTACTATGAATTTTCAAAATGACCTTATGATCTAATTTGGAACTTTAAAGCTGTTTTAGGTTTATAAAAATTTACAATTTATGAAAAATAAAATACAATGATCATCTATTATAACATAAATTTCAATATAATCAAATTATTACATACATTAAAACAAATTAAAAATTGAATATCCATTGTAGGTCTTAGAAAAGTGTTATGCCACAATTTGGCATAGCCTAATTATCTCCAAATTTCTTATTTATTAATTATTAATTCTGATTAATAATTATAACTAATTAATATCCTCTCTCTGAAACGAGGAAACAATCAATC
>PHNY01290044.1:6607-25590 GCA_003724115.2 Anethum foeniculum | reverse complement strand
CTCGTTGATTTTGGCGAATTGAGCGGGTTTGAACCGGCCCGGTTCGGGCCGAATATTAACGGTTTTCCGTACGAACCGGTCCCGAGCGGGCGGTTCAAACCCGCCCGAATGGCCACCTCTACTGGTGTCTATTTGCATACTGTATATTATCGCTTTGTAACTAATGCACCCATTATGATTTTGAAAATGACATGATGTGTAGTATTGCATTAAGTGTGCAATAGATTAGAACAGGACAACTTAGATTTATTTAACAACTGCTTGAATTATCAGTTGAATGCGGTTGTTCTTTAACTTTAAACTCCTTATGGACTCTCTAACTTTATTGGGTTATTAGATAGTTAGAGTAACAGGATTACGAGCCTTGGTCAAAAGTTTAGCTTTCTACATATCTGCACTGTGCAGTAGCGGGCACCCTTCTCTTGGTAAATACAAATCGAGGGTTCAAGGCCTCAGTCGAGGCATGTGTGTGTGCGTATTCAAATTCCTTGTAATTGACCTTTATTCAAAATAGTAGAGTGTGTTTATGACTTTTGTCTTCATTATACACCTATCCTTTAACATTATTTAATATTTTCAAAGGATCGCTTGGCAAGACTTGAAGTTGCTCTTGCTGGTAAACAAGGTAGTCTCTTCAACAACTTTGTAAAATGTTTTTGTTTCAAGCATTGTTTTATTTCACCTTATATTTACTTTTTTGTATCTATATTTCGGGATGTGGATGAATGGTGCTGCTGCTTAGATTCTGGATATCAGGACTTGTTAAAAAAGTTTAATGAACTTCAGTTGACGTTAGAAGATGCCAGAACTTTGCAAGATTCTGAAAGAGAAAAGGTGTGGTTCATCATTTTCTTAGTGTATTTTATTACTGCAAAGGTATGCTTTGTCACTATCTTTTCTTCACCTTCAGGTTTTGAAAGAGGTGCAGCAACTTGCTTCAGAAAATGCTAAGCTCCAATATCGTATATTACATCTTGTCCGGGCATTAAAGGAAGCAGACTCCAAGACAACATCCTGAGGTAAAAAAATGTATTATACTTTGTTTAGATATGTAACTCATGTATCTTTTCGACGTGAGAGCTGAAATTTGTGCGACTTTCTTTTCGTTTTGCCTCTCAGGTCGTGATTATGCTCTTCAATTTGTTTTCGAGGTCGTGATTCTTTAAAGTAAAGGTTTGAAGCAACTATGTGATATTAATTTAGAGGCACTTGAAAAGATGAATATTTGGCCATTATTTTGATTTTCCGATGTCATTTTTTCATGAATCACTTGGAGCCTTTAGTGAAATGAAAATTTATTGAATCCCTTAGTCAAATGAGTATTAGGGTATCGAATATTATTATAATCGTACATTTATATAAGATATTGTGTATTGCTTCTGATTAATTGCTGTGGTTTTCAAAAATTATTTTGTATGTCTGAATGTTTTCACCTGAACTGAAATGGCAAAACCACGGTTGAAATGATAATAGTTGGTGAAATATAATGTAACAAGAGTTGATCTAAATTGGCATATATATTTCCAGTAGGAATCACCAAGATCTCTTTAGGCCTTCTAGGTTATCTTATGTTTTATAAGAGTTTTCATTTTCCATTGAAAGTTGGGAACTTGCTCTCTAGGAAGAAGAGGTTTGAAGGGGAAGAGATACGGAAAGAATTAGTAGAACACTGATCATTTGAAAAAAAAAAAAAAAGAAGAAGAAAAGAGGTTGTCGGCACAAACTGCAAGCAAACAGAGATCCAAGATTTTTATGAAGACATCATTTATGATTCAGATGCAGTTATTGAAGCTTATAAAAAATGCAATACCCAGTTCTGATCTGTAAACAAACAAATAAAATTTGCAAAACGGAAAAGAAGATGTTATATATTTTATTTTAAATTTGGGAAAATTCAATATGGATCTTTGATTTCTACATAAAAACAAAAAATTCTAGTTCTAGTTTTCTACATTAGAATGCATTTTTCCTATTCCTAGTATATAAATCTGTACGTACTCTGTATAAACTTATTGCGAGTCAAAATTAAACATTATTAAATTGAGAATAAACTCATGGGCAAGACAAGGGTCCTGTGTTTTACAAATTCAGGAGTTGGATTTTTCTCCAACATAAAAATTGTTGGGCGACTGATTTACCCAGAGGATGGTGCAGGTTTGTAAAATGTCCATCATGCTGGTTCACTAGTTATAACTTGTAACTGCGGGTTCGGTAAAAAGGAAATATGGGGGTGCGTAGCTTAATATTTATTTAATATTTCTTCCGTTTAATTGAGGTATAAAAAATACAATTTAGTGAATAGAAAGTAAGAAAAATGGGTAGGGGGGCGTAGCTTAATATTTATTTAATATTCCTTCCGTTTAATTGAGGTATAAAAAATACAATTTAGTGAATAGAAAATAAGAAAAATGGGTAAGGATGGATCGATATTTAATGTATAAAGTGAGTGTAGTAGAAGAAATTAATGGGTATAGTTAATTTTTATATTATAAAATATTATTACTTTTGATAAATTTTAAAGTGTATAATATTGATAGAAATTTTTTAAAAAAGTGTAAAAAATTGAATTAGATAGCAGCAGTATAACTTATAAATAAAAATCAAACACTTTTATAAAAGATATATACGAGATTTTATTAAAATTATTAAACACTTTTATTAATATATATGCACTCTTAAAATTTATTGGCCTTGTTTGGCAATTAGCGGTTAGCTGCAGTGTAAAGGATTGAATTAGCTGTTTTGACTAGCCGATTGTGTAAGCTGTTTTAGCTAGTCGATTGACTAGCCGATTGAATTTAGCTGTTTTGAACAAAACTGTTTGACAAGTAGGCTTTTCAATTAGCTTTCTGTATACATAAGTTGAAAAAGTTCATCCAAGTAACTTTTTCAAAATTAATTTTTTGATTCAAAAAACTACACCATCTTTTTTGACAAAAACCTAACTTCGAAACAGATTTTATAGTTTATATTTCAGTGTTGACAATACACGTTGAGTAATCACATTAAACAAGAGATAGAACAAGTGTCGGACACAAAATTAAAACTATTAGTAATTATTTTTCAATACACATGACACTCGCATCGCATAGCTAGCTTTTGAATAAAAAACAACACTACCGATTAATATTTGTTTATTACACACAAAACCAAAACACAACACACTTCTCTTGGTAGTCTGCCATTAGAGCTCTGACTCACTCCGACTCGCTCTGACTCGGAGCAGCACCGCCACCTCAGACCATCTTCCACAATGGCCGTAAAAAACCAACCCCTTTTCATTACATCCTTAATAATCCTATGGTACTCATCAAACATAGGTGTCCTCCTCCTCAACAAATTCTTACTCTCAAACTACGGATTTAGATTCCCAATTTTCCTCACAATGTGTCACATGACTGCTTGCGCTGTCCTAAGTTACGTATCTATTGTGTTCCTTAAACTTGTCCCTTTTCAAGCGATTAAATCTAGGTCTCAGTTGTTAAGGATCTCTAGTTTGAGTGTTGTGTTTTGTGCTTCTGTTGTCGGTGGGAATGTTTCTCTTAGGTTTTTGCCTGTTTCGTTTAATCAGGCTGTTGGTGCTACGACGCCGTTTTTTACGGCATTGTTTTCGTATTTTATGACTCTTAAAAGAGAAGCTTGGGTTACTTATGCTGCTCTTGTGCCTGTTGTTACTGGTGTTGTTATTGCTAGTGGGGTATGTTTTTTAATTCATCACATTATTTACATGTTTTTAATTATTGAATTGAATTCAATCTCTTTTAATTGTTTCTTTGTGAGTGCAATGAAATGTAAATCTTTGTTGGGATTTATGTAATTTTTGTATTTGGACTATGGAATTATTGTGTTGTTGAAAATGTTTTTTGAAATGATCATCTTTGAACTAGATCTAGTAGTTTGTTGATTGAATCGGGTTAGATAGATTACAGTGTTCAACCATGTCTCTGATGTAAAACACTCATTTTCGTATATGTACATAATTGTTTTTGTTGTGAAAGCTTGGTTAAAATAGACTTAGATTTGTGCATATGATGAGAATATGCTATCTCAGGATCAGACAGTGATCCACACACACAAATGTACCTATACAGGATCAGACAGTGAATAGCGGTTTAGTTGTTGGTTGCTAAAGAACCATTAGTGCAGTGAAGATGTAGAGTTTAATTATTTTTGTTTTGCAAGTATAGATGGCCTACTATATCATATATGGACAGCCCTCCAAGTCATTTTTCTAATCCATGTCAAACTGTGATTTGAGACGGCCAAATTTCCAAAAGTTGCATGTTTGATGAATTGTTGCTTTCGGTTAAGGCGACAAGATAAACCATTCTTTACAATCTATTATGTGCCATCTAAAAAACATTGTGAAGTTTTAGATTTCTATGGAAGTGAAATGTTATTATTTGTGGCAGGGGGAGCCAAGCTTTCACTTGTATGGATTTATTATGTGCATTAGTGCAACCGCAGCAAGGGCATTCAAGTCTGTTCTTCAGGGAATCCTGCTTTCTTCAGAAGGGTACATTCTTTTGCTCTTCCAGTTATAGGATTGATTTTGCATAGAAAAGGCATTTATGATTTGACCTGCAATAGTTATTGAATCTAAATATGCAACTGTTTATAGTTTTTCCTGTTCTATTGTTCATCATTCTGTTCAATTGTTATCGAATATGAATATATGATTTTAAGTGAAAAAGTGACCTAAACAACATACAATTAGGCAATAGTGGGCTAAGGTTCGCAAGTAACGGAAACTGTTGCAAATTACAGTTCTTTAATACTGTTACCTTTGGTATGCATTGGGGTAAATGTTAATCAATGTTGAATGGGAATAGGTGATATGGCCTTCAAATATTTTTCACTTTTATGCTTTCTCATTATGTGCAGATTTCTTTTGTGCTTTGCAAGGAGACAAATGTTGTTGTTGTAATATATTAGATAATACTCCAAATCATAATGAGAAATATCTAATATTTTGGAGTATTTCTAGAAGCAAATAAACAGCAAGTAATTAAACAAATCATTATGAAGTTTAGTGAAAAATGTGAACTTAATATCATATTGTTTTGTGTCGCTGGATTCTAATTTTTTGTGTCCTTTCTTATTCTTTTTTGGGATATTTGTGTTCTTTGTCAAGGTTCATTTTTGTCTATTGTAACAATAATACAGTTATGATCAACCTCTGAAATTCTTCTAATCATCATTTCAGGGAAAAGTTGAACTCCATGAACCTGCTGCTTTATATGTCCCCAATTGCTGTTCTAGTTTTGCTGCCTGCAACTCTTATAATGGAGCCCGATGTATTGGATGTCACTCTTTCACTTGGTGTCAAACACAAGTTTATGTGGCTACTTCTTCTCGCTAATTCAGTTATGGCTTACGCAGCGAACTTAACGAACTTCTTGGTGACAAAGCATACAAGCGCATTAACACTGCAGGTAATATTTATGTGCATGTTTGTATACGTGATTGTATGTCACCAAACTTTTTAGAATTTGGTTGCTAATTCTAGTTTCTGCTTTCCACATAATTCAATCTGCCTGTGAAATAATCTTAACCTTGTTAGTTAACCATGTGAAGTCGAACCACAGAATATTACTTTGAGATTCCACTTCAACCTATTTCACTTAGCAATACAGATATTTTCGCGCCTTGTTTTAAGTTCCTCCTGCATGCCACTCTCATTTTGTACTAAGAAGTGGAAATTTGGCTCCTAAACTTTTAGTAATCTAAAGCAAGTATATATTTTGGTCACTGGAATCAATACAGATCTTTTATTTGTTTAAAAAGAATTTCATTATCTCGGGCATGAGAACCTCGTTTTAGCTTAATGTCTAGTTATGCTTGATCAGGACTTTGTAGCTGCTTCACTAAAATTAATTGCAACTTGATAACTTCTATAATAATGTACCTCAGAGATATCTTTTTTCTATACTCTCCTTTTCGTGATTCTAAAAGTACCATTTCAGTGGATGGAGCAAGACATGTAACATGTTTGCTTGGTAGGGGAAATAATCTATACATACAGTTATCTAACTAGAGGAATTTATTCTAGGAAGGATATACTTAATAATTTGCAGAAGAATGGATGAACTCTTTCTTTTAATTATTTTTTTTTATATTTTTTATATCTTAGATTAGACACTTAGCCTGTCTAATCAGGTGAAGAGAAAGCTTATTTATGCTTAAATCTCTGAACGCATCTTGCCATTTTGATTTCAGGTATTAGGCAATGCAAAAGGTGCTGTAGCTGTTGTTATTTCCATACTTCTGTTCCGAAATCCTGTTACCTTTATAGGTATTGCTGGATATTCAATGACCGTAATGGGAGTGGCTGCTTATGGAGAAACTAAACGGCGATACAAATGATCTGCCGATGCGCAGTTCATTATAAATGTACAAGTAGTTATATTTTATTAAAAAGAAGTTAAAGGGAAGTAGTTTAGTCCCATAGAGAGATATTGTTGTGCACTCAGTGGAGAGTTCTTGTTATCATTCTTGTGTGAAATGGATAAATTTTGTTGTTATCTATGAAGTATAGAAAGTTGTATCTAGCTGTATTTAACTCTTCAATACATAAGAGTTCAGTTCTGTACTGGGTATCTTCCTTACTATTTGCTGCTGGTGTTGAACAGCATCAATTCATGTATTTTTAAATTTGGGCAAAGGTTAATCACATGAAATTTAAATTTCCACCCACCCATACCTTCACTGAGGTTCTCAAAATTTAAATTTCCACACAACCACACCTCCTCTGAGGTTCTAAACTTTGAATAGATGGATCTTAATTTTTGACTTCTAATCTCAAGGACAAATAAAACAAATAGAGATTGAAACCCCAAAGCGGTGGCTGTAGATGCAAGCAACTATAGTTGTAGACTTGTAGTAACTTAAATTGTCCGTCTGGCTATCTTCGTATGTGAGCAATGAAATCATTCATCTCGCCTCCATCAGCTACCGATCTCTTGACAGCCATACCCAGCTCAGCCGTTCTCTTCCTCATCTCTTCTCCTTGTCTCGATGCCATCAGCTCTCTAACAGCATTCTCAATTGTCAACGACTGAATCATCTCATCCCCAAGCGCCCAGTCCCTCACCACAACTCCGATTCTAAGAACCTTAGTCACTAACAAGGCATTGTGGGGTTGGTCAGAGTGCATAGGCCATGTTGCCATGGGAACTCCCATGGTAATACTTTCCAAGCACGAATTCCATCCACAATGACTCATAAATCCTCCTGTTGATGCGTGTGCCAGAATCTCCAACTGGGGAGCCCAATCTCTCACTATCATCCCCTGCCCACTCACTTTGATTCTATCTTGGTATCCCCTTGGCAATTCACACACTCTCACATCTTCCGTGAATATGTCTCCTCTATCCGCGTCTCTCAATACCCAAATGAATTTTTGTCCACTGGCCTCCAACCCAAGTGCAAGATGCTCAATTTGCTCATCTGTCAAACTAGTTGTTGTCCCGAAAGAAACATATATTACAGAATTTGGAAGTTGTTTATCTAGCCACTCCAAGCATCTATGGCGTCCATGGGATGAATTCTCACATATCTCCACAGGGTTAAATGGGCCGATTGCCCACTGTTTGGCGTTGACTTTGGCTAGTACATCAAGAAAAGGACCTTCAATTGGTCTACATGTATTAAAAAGTACACCTGAGCTGTACTTGTGATGCTCCTGCATTTTAATGAAATCCATCACTTGTGAAGTGACGGTAGCTGATCTAGAAGGAATCTGTTTCACAATCTGCTCATCGATCTCAGGAGGTTTCCCCGTAATTTCCCAGACAGTGGAGGATACACGAAAAGCTGAGACACACTGAAAAGAGTAGGCTTCTCCGTTTGGTATTGAAGCCACATCTTGAATGACTGACGAAATCAGAAAGTCATAAATTACAACGAGCCTTCTGGTGGTGGGAGCGAGAGCGAATAGTAGTTCGCCCACAGGTTCTCGGAGATGCAAGGCAGCATAGAAAGAAGGTAGAAGGTGTAAAGGAAATTTGGCCGCAGAGTGTGGGTTGGGAGGAGGAGAGATGAAAGAAGGTGTTGGAAAATCATGAAATTTGATCATCTTGTTGGGCGTCGAGAGAGGATCCCATCCCTGGACTCGGAGCTTGGCCTGGCGACTGTGGATGCTGGTGCTGACGTAGTGAACTGGAATATCATAGGCAGAAATGAGACGGGAGAGGTGTAGGAGCTGGTTCAGATGGCCTTGTGCAGGAAAAGGAACTATTACTACCATTACTTCACTTTCTTTTGCTTGCTTCTCGTTCACATCATCCTTTTCGCTCATTCTGGAATTTCCAGTCTGCTACAAATCTGCAAGTGTAGCACTAAATAAACTGTACTGGACTTTAATGGATCAGTTCAATGGCCTACTAAAGTTTGTTTAATGAATTACTTAAACATCAGCGCAAAAAATTACTTTAGTAGTAATTGTTTTCTGACATGCATGTGCTTCTAGTGGAAACCAGGTCATGAGTTTGTATTGATACGGATGTCCAGTTCCTCCCAATGCTTTAACTAGTTAAAGTAATCACATAGAGATCTCCCACCAAATGTACTATATGCGTACAAGGAACTTCAACGTGTGGCTGTATTATTGCGAACTAGACTATAAATGGGGCGATAAATCAAATTAAAATACCTAATTTTGAATAAACGTGATCAAAATATCAATTTTGCTGAATACTGACGAGATATATGTCAACATTAATCATTTTAACCCCATATTTATCATATTTTGCATTTGAATGGATTTCTATTTAGACAAAAGTTTAATATTTTATTTCCCAGCATTTCATGGTAAACAATAGCTTAGTGATGTTGGCAGAATGTACGTTCTGCAATATACACTTATTATTAGTAAATACAATGTCCTACTCATTTATTCATGTCTTGATTCTCAAACACAGGAAACTATGACAACTGGACCATTAGTCACTCTGTTTTTGGTAGGCGATTAAGGCCGCCTTATTAGTTGCTCCACTAGTAGTTGCAAAGAAACTTCTATCTGTGGATGTGAGCAATGAAATCATCAAATTCTCTCCGAGTATCACCGCCTTCGGCCACTGACCTCTTGACAGCATTACCCAAATCCGCGGCCCTCTTCCTTATTTCTTTTCCTTCTATCGAAGCCATTAGCATTCTAACAGATTTCTCAATAGCCAAAGATTCCACCAACTCATCCCGACGCGCCCAATCCATTACCACAACTCCAATTTTAAGAACTTGAGTCACTAACAAGGCATTATAGGGCTGATCAGAATGCATAGGCCATGTTGCTAGGGGCACTCCCATTGTTATACTTTCCATGCATGAATTCCATCCACAATGACTCATAAATCCCCCTGTTGATGCATGGGCCAAAATCTCCACCTGGGGCGCCCAATCTCTTAATATCTTCCCTTGGCCACTCGATTCTATTCTATTTTCGTATCCTTCAGGCAATTCACATACTCTTACATCTCCTGTGAATATATCTCCTTTATCTGCATCTCTTAGTACCCAAATAAATTTTTGTCCACTGCTTTCTAACCCTATTGCGAGGGCGTGGACTTGTTCATCTGTTAAACATGTTGTTGTTCCAAAAGAAACTAATATAACAGAATCCGGAGCTTGATTGTCTAGCCACTCCAAGCATTTGTGTCCGTGTTGCTCGTTTGATGTATTGCGTATCTGGACAGCATTGAGTGGTCCGATGGCCCATTGTCTAGCATTGACTTTAGCAAGTACATCAAGAAATGGAGCTTCGATAGCTCTACATGTGTTGAAGATTGCACCTGAGCTGTATCTCTGGTGCTCCATCTGCCTATTTGTAAATTCCCTGACTTCTGGTGTGCCAGTAGTTTCGTTAGAAGGAATTTGTTTTAGAATCTCATCGTCGATCTCCACAGGTGTTCCCACGATTTCCCAGACATGCGCGGAGAATATGAAAGTTGAGGCTGGGTGAAAAGAGTAGGCTTCTCCATTTGGTAGTGAGGCCACGTCTTGAATGACTGAGCCCATTAGGAAGTCATGAATCACCACCACTCTTTTAGCAGTGGGTGAGAGAGCAGAGAGGAGTTTAGCCACCGGCTCTCTGAGAAACAAGGCAGCATCAAATGACGGTTGAAGGTGAGAAGGAAATTTGAGGGCGGCATGTGGGTTGGGAAGAGGAGATTCAAAAGCAGGGGTTTCAAATTCATGAAACTGTATCATTGTGTCTGAAATGGAGAGAGGATCCCACCCGTAGACTCGGGATTTTGCCTGGCGGGTGTGGGTTATGGTGCTGACATAGTAAACTGGAATTTTATGGGAGTTAATATGGTGCGAGAGGTGGAGGAGCTGATTAAGATGGCCTTGTGCTGGAAACGGCACCATCACTACTATTACTTCATGACTTTTTGTTGCTTCATTATGACTAGCCATTCTGATCTGAATTAGTGCCTTCTGCTAATACACTAGTATAGTTGTAATCTTCAGTTGTTGAAGTAGAATAGTAAGATTGTTTATCTGTCAGCTTATGTGTAGAGTGTGTGTGTTTATGTAAGTGTCACATACGGCCGATGATCATACATGTGTAGATAATTGTCAGGAAAAGAGTAAAAAATGTACAGGTAAAGTTGATGACCTTGTTTTCTGTGAATTGAATTTGATAGAATCGACCAGGATAACTTAAAATCTTGTAAGTTTGGATTTGGATCCGAATATTATTCGTGTGAAATATTCATCTTTAAGCATTGTGTATTCGGACTGATTTGAATTCCACTGCTCTAGAGATCAGACCCGGCGTGCCACTTTGTTATTTTCAGTGAGGTTGAATTTTAAAAGCCCATCAGTGTCGTTGTGCCAACGACCTTTTGTCATTTACAAACTCGGCTTATGTAATGAAACAAAACTTGTGCATAAGCTTTAAATATCCAGACGGAGAGCTGGCCCATGAAATCAATATGAGAAAAGAACAACTCGGGAGACATCATCAACGGCCATAAGTATATCCGTCACTGATGGCGCAATGAATAAATTATGCACTCACTTTCTTGCTATTAAAGTAATTATAACTAAATTGACAGAACCGCGGCCTAGAGGTTCAGGTGCAACATAAGCCAATCTAAACTAAACTTAATAAGTATGCGCGGTAAGTAAATAAAACTTTGTTGTGCTCGGCAGAAAAATAAGTACTTGTGTTATTATCTGGTTAACAGCAATGCAATTGCGCTTCAGGAAAGGGACCTTCTAAACAAGGTATTTGCATGTTATATGTATATTTACATGCGTAGCAGATTGCATCAAGACATTATCTTTCTCCGACTCATCCGTTGCTGCTCAGTAACAAAGCAGCGCATGTTTGGCAATGTGAGTAATAATCGGAACATCGATCAGACATCAATCAATTATATTCTGCTAAAATTAAAGAGCTCAAAACTAATGGAGAGGAATGTGCCATCATGAACAAAGAGCTAAACAACTTTGAAATTCAGCAAATTGGGCATGGTAACTGGATATAAGACAAAGATTTTGTTTAACCATTCTTTAAAATCACATAAGTTAATAGAATGAAAAGCAACTTCTTAAATAATCACACATATATTAACGTTCACATCGTTAACGTTGTTTTCCAATTTGCAGTTTCGTGAGGTACAGCAGTTCTTTAATGAATAGTCCACTTGTTTGTCTTTTAACAATTTGTTATCACATATCTTGACATTATCAGTGTCTCGTAATTTTTTTTTATGTCTGTATTATTGCGTCGCAATAATATGCAGATTTATAATTTTATGATTACATAACGCAGGCCTAATTACATCATAATTTATAATTATGAATCTATCTTCACAATTTATTATCTCGAATCTGTCACATTGCATTATGAACCGATGATTATACAATTTGGCCATGATCATCTAGTAATGTGAGCAACAAACGAATCCAACTCGATGCGACTAACTCCACCTTCTGCCACAGATTTCTTGATGGCTTCACTGAATTTCGCTGCTCTCTTCCTCATTTCATCTCCTTCTGTAGACGTCATCAACTTTTTTACAGCATTTTCGATTATCAAAGATTCCACTAAATCATTCACTTCATCCCAGTCCTTGACAATGGTACCAATCTGAAGTACCTTGGTTATTAGTGCTGCATTTCTTGGCTGGTCAGAATGCATTGGCCATGTAGCTATGGGCACTCCCATTGTAATACTTTCTAAGCACGAATTCCATCCGCAGTGGCTCATAAATCCTCCAGTGGACGCGTGGGCCAAGATTTCCAACTGGGGTGCCCAGTCTCTCACTATCATCCCCTGATTAGACTTGAGGATTCGATATTCGTACTCCTCTGGCAATTCAGGTTTCCTGACTTCTCCTGTGAATATATCTCCCCTGTCTGCGTCCCTCAGTACCCATATGAACTTCTGGCAGCTGTTTTCTAGGCCAACTGCCAGGGCGTGAACTTGTGCCGAAAGACACAAATATCACTGAATTTGAATCTTGATTGTCTAACCACTCTAAGCATTTGTGTCGTTTCGCGTCTGGGTTTTTGCAAATTTCAGCTGGATTAAATGGGCCAATAGCCCACTGTTTCTCACAAACCTGCAATTTCTGGAGCAAATCAAAGTAACGGCCTTCAATTGATCTAGAAGTATTGTAAAGGTGACCAGAGCAATTTTTGGCATGCACTTGTTGTTTTTCTGCAAAAGCAAACAACTCTGAGCTGAAACAACCTTCCACGCCAGGTAGTTGTTGAAGAATTTGATCGTCAGCTGCAATTTGCCTCCTAGTGAGTTCCCAATAGTACGAAAAATAGAAAAAAACTGCACTATTCTGAAAACAATAGGTCTCAGCGTTGGGTAAGGAAACAAAATCTTGTACAACATACGACATCAGGTTGTCGTGAATGATTATTAGTCTCCGAGCAGTTGCAGAGAGAGAAGTAAGGAGTTTGAAAACAGGTTCACGGAGGTGAAGGGAGGCTTCAAACACTGGTTGAAGATGGGAGGGAAATTTAGTGGACGCTTTGGGGTCCGGAGGTGGAGAGTGAAAAGGCTGGATTGGGAGTTCGTGGATGTGAATGTTTTCGAAGGAATGGAGTTCCCAGCCCTGGTGCCGGCTTTTGGTTTGGTTGATGTGAGTGGCGGTGCTAACGTAGTGGACAGGTATGTTGTAAGAGGAAATGAGGCGGGAGAGATGCAGGAGTTGGCCTAGATGCCCTTGTGCTAGAAAAGGCACCATCACCACACATACTCGAGAGTAGTTTGCCATTGATGAGCACTAAGTTAAACTTTTCTCTACTAAGTTCTTGCCTCACAAGTAAAATTTGAGTACTAGTAATACTGCCCCTTGCTAATTGGGTCCGCATAACATTTTTTGTGTTTCCAGAGAGGCGGCTATTATCTCATCTTACTGTATGAAAATAGTCCACGATACACACCCATTTTACTATTAAATTATGCACAGAAGATACAAGAGTTGTAGACCCAGTTTACCAGAAATGACCTCAGAAGAAGAGCAGCCCATAGCCCTTCATTATTGTGGTTGATTTAACAGATATTTGTGTAGTCCTGGTAATCCACAATCATTTTCCTGAAGTTTTTAACGTCTTAGCAATTTACTCACATTTAACCAACTTTCTTCCTTCTAATACAATTACGTATTCTCCTCTTACCCGTGACTTCTTAGACAAACGCTACAATTTAGCGGATTTTCTTTCTTCTACATAACTAACACTCATTATGTCCGACAGTAATAAACGGAACTGAAGTAGTATCTGCTACATTTGTTGGTCATACAAATTAAGTTTTTCAGATTTGCGAACTTGACGAGAGTAGCTAACAATCAAAATTTTTCCTCACGACTTCGTACTATCTCAAGTGAGATGCAGCAGGTTGCCAGAACTGAATAACCCAATAAATTGCTGCATAACAAACTTTAATATGAGTAAGTTGCTCTCGCACTAAAATATGCATCTTAAAAAAAATTAAATCTGTTAATAATTACTTATTCAGACTTAAAGCTGTTGTTGCGAGCGACATCGTCACGACCTTTCTCATCTCGATCACCTTTCCCTGATCTTCATAGTGTGCTTGAACTATCACTGACATCAGTTTCAGTATCACAGAGAGGACTTGCTCTCATTTATAGGTTAACGGATATATGCGAGGTTCTTTATTTTTACAAACACCTAGTGCCTGTTTGGAAAATCTTATTTGTCAGAAATAAGTTACTTATTTCTGACAAGTTTTTGAGAGATACTAAATCCTACTTAAATATTTAATTCTAAAAATCAACATGTAAATATGAATTTAAGTCGATAAGTTGATAAGTTGCCGGTTTGCCAAACAGGCCCCTAATTGTTAAGCTGCATGTATAATGGAATGAAACTGCCTTGGTGATACTGATAATCTGGAGAGTCTATTGCAGATTCTCTTCTTTTTTAGAAAAGTTATAAGACAATTTAACACTGGTCCATATGTCATTCGTTCTTGGGTGTGGGCGTGCGTAATTAATTAACAAAAACAAAATGTATTCCATTTTTCTTTATAGTTAGTGTAAAATTTCTGGAAACTCCATGATCCCTAGTGGCGGACCTAATTTCAGGTGAAGTAAGCATTGCAGTATATTTTGCATTTAGTTTTGCTCGTTCCACCGGTTGTATCAAAGTGATATTGAGTTGAAAAGTGAGGTCTGTACCAATAATTCTTCCTTTTTTTACATTACTCAAGTAAAAAATACTATTTATCCATGCATTGAATATACTCCCACACTAAAAGAAATACGTTTATTTGGCCTAGCTGAATTTTCATTCTAGATCCGCCACTGAATTTATAAAGGTGAGTTTTTTAAGCCAATCACACTCCAGAAAATTCTAGTCAATCAGAAGGAAGTTAGTAGGTGAAAATTGTTTTTATTAAAAAAAGATGAAATCAGATTTAAATAAACAGATGTACGTCCAAGATGTACGTCCAATAAAAAGTAGACAATTATAATTATTTCACAATATAATTTTTATCACTTATTAAATAAAATGTAAGTATTAATTATAAAGTGCTAAATAAAAATTTGAAGGTAAATAATTAAATAGTTAGGTTACTCACGTCTACCACTAATCAAAATAGTAGACAATATCTTTTTTTTACTAAATTAAAAGTAGATAATTTCAACCAATATAGAGAATTTTATCTAATCATTTTACAATATAATTTTTAACACAATATACTTATAAGATAAAAATAAGTATATACTGTAAAATGTAAAATTAAAAAGTTAGTATTATTTATAATAGAAGTCCAAAAATATAGTAATGTGTTTTTATACTATTATAATATACAAAACAAACAGAATATGAATATGAATAATTTATTTAAAAATGAGACATATATATAACTTAACAACATTTCAAATTTTAAACTTATAACTAAAAGATAATTAATAACATAAATCATAATGTACGAAAATGTCTGAAGATTTTCTATATATACAAAAGATCCATGACACCGGAAATAAAGTGGGTGATGGCCTTTGTATCAAGTAAAATGGTCTAAAATTTCACAAGTCATAAAAATGTCCCAAAATCCTTCAATATAAAGGTTAGTTTTTTAATCCAATCACAAAGAATTCCAAGGCACTAAAAAGTAGTGGGGTGAAATCAGTTTTTTTTGAAATAAAAGTGAAATTAGATTTGAATAAACGTGTACGATCAATTAAAAAGTAGACAATTATAATCATTTTTTACCACTTCTTAAATAAAAATTTAGTATTAATTGTAAAATGTTAAGTAAAAAGTTGAAGGAAAATAATTAAGTAGTTCCTCACAACGTCTACCGCCAATTAAAAAAAGTAGACGATATCTTTTTTTTACTAAATTAAAAAGTAGATAATTTCAACTAATAATATAACTAGAAAATTCTATCTAATCATTTCACAATATAATTTTTAACACAACAGACTTATAAAATAAAAATCAGTATTAATTGTAAAATGAAAATTAAAAAGTTAGTATTATTTTTAACAGGAGTTCAAAAATATAGACAATTATGAATGTGTTTTTCTACAATTATAATATACAAATAGAATATGAATATGAATAATTTTTTTTAAAAATGAGACATATATTTGGCTTAACAACATTTCAAATTTTAAATTTATAACTAAAAAATAGTTAATAAAATAAATCATAATGTACAGAAATGCCTCCAGACTTTTTATTTATACAAAAGATCCCAAAAAGTGGGTGATGGTATTTGTATCACATTTTGGAGTAAAATAGTCCAAAATTTCAATGCCCCAAAATCCTCCAATATAAAGATTAGTTTTTAAAGCCAATCACAAAGAATTCGAAGTAAATACTTAAGTAGTGTGAAATCAAGTTTTTTTGAAATAAAGGTCAAATTAGGCTTGAATAAACTACGACCAATCAAAAAGTAGACTTCTATAATCATTTCACAATATAATTTTTACCACTTCTTAAATAAAAATTTAGTATTAACTATAAAATATTAAGTAAAAAGTTGAAGGTAAATTATTAAGTAGTTAGGTTCACCGATCAAAAAGTAGACTATATCTTTTTTTACTAAATTAAAAAGTAGATAATTTCAACAAATATTATAAGAGAAAATTCTATTTAATCATTTCACAATATAATTTTCAACACAATAGACTTATAAGATAAAAATCAGTATTAATTGTAAAATGTAAAATTGAAAACTTAGTATTATATAGAATAGAATTCCAAAAATATAGGCAGTTATGAATGTGTTTTCCTACAATTATAATATACAAATAGAATAAGAATATGAATAATATATTTAAATATGAGACATATATATGACTTAACATTTCAACTTTTAAACTTACAACTAAAAGATAATTAATAACATAAATCATAATGTACGAAAATGCCTGAAGATTTTGTATATATACAAAAGATCCCATGACACGCGGAAATAAAGTGAGTTATGGTCCTTTATATCACAACTAGCATAATAACCCGTGCGAGGCAGAGCCATTTTCTAGGATCTTTTTTTTATGTAACATGTAATAATATTTTCTTATTATTTGTTTATTAGTAAAATTATGTAATATCTCAAGTATACCTAATATAAGTTCATTAACCATAAATATATATACCTAATAATTTATTTTCTTGTATGTGACATGTAATTGAATGAGTACAAGTATTATTATAAGTGTTTATGTACAAAAGACTAAAAGTTAATACATATAATTAATTTGCAAGTATGTTCACGTGAAACAAATTAAAAACTTAATATATAAAATGAATACATGAATTAATTTTAATATTCAAATAATAGTGAAATTTTGCATGTTTAAATATCTGGCATAATTTGTAATTTGTATGTATATGCATAATATCAAAAGGTGACTACTATGAGTAGGAGTGAGCAACGGGTCAGAACCGAACCGACCCGAACCGGAACCAAAAGAACCGAGAACTGAAATAGCAATATTTTAAGAACCGAACTGGATCCGTTTATATGGAAGAAACGAACCGGACCGGATCTGAACCGTAAATTTCGGTTCGGTTCAGAACCGAAAGAACCGAATTTTTATTTTATTTCAAATGTATTTATTTTTATATGTTTTTTGCTCTAAAAGTTTGATTATTTATTAGGGTAACTTAGTTAAAAAAAAGATTAATTATTAGAGATAGATTATTTTGCGTTCAAATCTTTCAAATTACTAAAAACGATATAATTAAAGTATCGTATATATAAGATTTAAAATATGATAATATAATATTTTTAAATATGATATAATATAATATAATATAATTATGTATATATAATATAATATAATATAATCTTTCAATTTTTTATATGTTCGGTTCAGTTCTAGCATACTAAGAACCGGAATCGAACCGAGAATCGAAATTTCAGAAAAATGAGAACCGAACCGAACCCGAAATATGTAAGACCCGAACCAGAACCGAAATTTTGGTTCGGTTCGGTTCTCCGTTCTGAACCAGAAAATGCTCACTCCTAACTATGATAACTTCTAGTAGTTTGACTTTCAAAATCTTTCATTTTCTACATGATATAAGATTTCTTAATATAATATAAGTTACTTAATTGACTTCTTACTTATTTGTTTTAGAAAGTTACCATGATTTATATCAACATTATTTTGTTAGTATACAAATTTATTTAAAATTATTACTATTTTGCTTTGTGTACTTAATCAATATACTAATATTTAAATTTATTGTGAGATGAAAATTTTTACGCGTGTAATAAAAGGAGTGTTTTAATAATTAACATAATTTATTTTATCTTGATCGTTTTTTATAATTATAATCTACTTATGTGTTATTAATTTAATTTATTTTATATTTTGTCGTATTTTCACAGTGATCAGATAGATCACAGTGATCAGATAGTATTGTAGTTCGTGTCTATCAACCAAATTTTCTTGATTTCATGAAATTTGGATAAGTTATTTTGTTCAATCAAATTATTATGATAAAAATTATGTGATTATTTTTTATAAACACTATACTGATTTTGATTTTTTATGAGATCAAATAAATTTTATAAAATTGCACAATTTGTTGAACTTCAAAATTTTGAAAAAAGAACATTGAAATATAAATAAAATTTTGGTCAGAGGATTGTAAATATGTGATTTAATTCAAAATATGAATCAAATACCCTCAATACTTAAGCATTTAATTGTAAAGGTATACATCCTAATAAGTTTTTTCGCCGAGAATGTATTTTATCACCGTAATCTATATGTAAGAATATATGATGTTGTATGAGTAATATAAAATAATTTTTTATTTCGAATAATCATTCAATATATATAATCTAGTATCATATCAAACTAATAATTTTAGAGTAGTATTAATAATTACTAATACAATCTTGTATTTTTTTCTAATTATTTATCTAATAATATGTCTACGCATCTTGTATTGGTAATTTTAATCTAAATGGTACTTAACATAAATATTGTATCAATATTAAACAAACAGATATTATA
>PHNY01290032.1:26913-52656 GCA_003724115.2 Anethum foeniculum | reverse complement strand
ATATATATATATATATATATATATATATATTCCAAAACAATAAGATGAAAGTGCAGGTTATGAGCAGCTTTTGTTCTTTACCCTCCCTCCACACACAACACACACACACACATATTATATCTGCAACCGCCTTAAATTTAATATATTTGTCTCCGTCCAATTTCTTCCGTGATACACGAGCTTTTCTTCTCCAACCAAAGGTATTGATGACAATCACATGCTATCCTTCCTCATATATTTGTTCTTATTTATATTGATTTTTTTAAATATAATTAAAGTGTGTGCGTTGTACAAGATATTGATGTTGTTTGAAATGGGATGAACAGAAATGGATAGAAAACAACAAGGCAATAAGATGGTATGTTCGGAAGGAAACAAAGATGAAAGCCCGAAAGAAAAAGGGAAGAGATTGTGGAACAAGGTCAAGTACCAGCTTGTTGAATATCACTCGTTGCCTGCCTTCTTGAAAGACAACGAGTTCATTTTAGGCCATTATCGTTCCGAGTGGCCTTTGAAACAAATCTTTTTCAGCGTGTTTTCCATTCACAATGAGACCCTTAATGTCTGGACGTAAGTTTTTATTTATTGTGTTTTCGCTTCATTGGTAATTTGATTGTTTTGACATATGATTTATGTATACTAACTTCCTTCGTTTCATGTACTTGTATGTGGCCAATTAATACGTATGCCGTGTTACACGAGTTTGAGCTGTTACGTATACATTCCTAATAGTTGAAACGAAAATTTGTATTACTGAGACACGATTTAGGTCCTGCAAATTCAGGTCATGTAGACAAATATTGGATCATACTGTGTCGACTATTATTAATGTGCAGGACAGGATTAGCCAACATTAAATTCTGATTCACTATGGTGTCATACATATTGCTTTATTAATCTCATTATACTCTTGGTAGATGGTTTTATTAAGGTAGTATGAAGTGGGAATTTTACTGATTTTTCCTTGGTAACAGGACAAGTTCCACACAATTATAAATTATCACAAGCATTTAGTCCGCATTGGTAATGCCATTAAGATGCAAATCTACAGCATGCTTTTGTTTATCTGCTGAATACAATTTCCAAGTTGTATGTATCTGGTGCGTGAATAAAGTATAAGCACACTGAACAGTGAACACATGAAAAGATGATATTTTGCACATGTATTTCCACAAGCAGGGTGAAGAAGAAGGCATTAACATCATACCAGTTCAATGATTGTCGCAAACAGTTACTATTAATGATCAGTCTTGACAAGCTAAAATATTAAAGAATCTTATTTGCAATAGGACTTTCTCTGTCAGTTCTCTTCTTTGATTTGCAGATAGAATTATCCAGATTCTCTTTTGTTCTTTTTCCCCAGGAAATTTAGTCTCACTAGAGTAGTTAGTACAAGGCGCTTCAAATTAAAGTTATTATTATAAAGCTTTTTTTTAATTGATATACACTTCTATTGCCATTAATTTTGTTGTGGTATGAATATTACAATACAAAATCCCAAGGGTTCAGACAATAATTTAACTCATTTTTGTTAGATGTAAAGCTCTATAACACAGGTATGGGCCTGATATGACTTTGTTTCTTTAAATAAATAAATATTTATATCATTGATTATATATATTTGGTTAATAATTTTTATGTTTTCTCTTCTTAATAAAACCCTTACAGGTTTTGATGTACTTTTATCTGATACAGATTTAGTCCATAAATTCATCGGAAAGAGTCTTATTTTCAGATGTGTAATCATTTTTATAAAAATTCGCAATTGTGTTCCTAGAATTCCTAAAATTGAAATTGATTTCTATATCCTGGAAATAGAAAACTAGCTTAAAAAGTGATACTCTATCTCTCGATAAGAGGAAGCATTATATATTTGTTGGCCGAGACTATTTTCCTGAACTGGAAAGGAAATTTTCATGTTTTGCAGGCATTTGATTGGGTTCTTCCTCTTCCTTACCCTGACGATTTACACAGCAATGAAGATTCCATATGTTGTGGATCTCCCCAAGTTCGAACATGTTCGGGAGGAGCTAAAAACTTCACTGCCTTTGGCGCATGTGCTACCAACTTTATCAAGCTGGCGTTCTGATAAGCTCCTCACTAAATGTATTCCTGAAGGATTCTCGCACAGAAATCATTCTGATATTTGCCTCTTGGTAAGCTCCTCTATCCTTTTTTGCACATTATGTCTTCTAAGGTATGTATCAACAGAAACTATTTATTTCCTCCTGGCAGAATGTATTGCTACCCATTACATAGGTTGATATTAGACCGTTAGTCATCACCTGGTCCTGCCTCCTTAGGTTAAGCACATAGCCTAGTTTGATCATGTGTCTATTTTAGTCAAGGGGATTTGATACGTTAAATTATCCCTTTCATCCTGTTTCATGTTCTATCTGCAATTTTAAAGTCCTTTCCCGTTGTAGTGATTTTAGCATCTATATTTGCCATTCTGTTATACCATGTATGTAAAAAGTTTATTTGAAGGAACTAAATGATTAAAACTTTTTTTGTTAGTCTTCATTGAATTATCATATAAACAAATTTCCTTGGCCTCGGAAAGACTTGTCTGGATTTGAATGATAATTGAATGATTCAAGTCTCAAGTCACTATCCTCTTACTTAGGTAAAACATCTTTTTTCTGTGTATATGCACATGCTGGATTTGCCTGTTAAGTGAATTGCAAATCGAAGGGCTGGATATGAGATTCAATATAGAAGAGAACTGCGTTGTGTAGTTAAGTTTAAGACTGAACTGGTTGAAGGTGTCCATGTTCACGGCATAAACCAGATGCTCCCTCCTTAGACTAAAAGAATTTTTTTCTAATATATGAAATTAATTGACTGCATATAAACTTATAAATTGATTGAAATTGTTGAAGTTAATGAGGTCAATTACACATCTATTTAGTTGTACAATTGCTAGTTCGCATACTGGTAGTCTGTCTAATATAATACCAGTGTCAAGTATAATTCTTGTATAAAGTTTTAACTAGTATTAATTAAACAACATCAATTTTAACATTGAAAGTGCCATTGATTGACTTTCTAAATCAAAATGATAATTTGGCCGCAGTCCGTCTGCTCTTTTATAGAGTATTAATGAATCCTGTAATTAGTGTACTCTACCCTCATTTAGACTTGCAAAAATCTCTCTTTCAAACAATCATATCTTAAAATTGAAAAATTTAGTATACATTTACAATCTGAATATCTGATATTTGCAGCATAGCATGAAGGAGAATGTGGCAAACACAATAGCTCCTGTGATGGTTAGACCAATCACTAGGTGGCCATTCTTTGCTTTCCTGGGTGGTGCCATGTTTTGCCTATTAGCGAGTAGCACATGTCACTTGCTCTCATGTCATTCAAAACGCCTGTCGTACATCATGCTTAGGCTTGACTATGCTGGGATTGCAGCCTTAATATCCACATCGTTCTATCCTCCGGTCTACTATTCCTTCATGTGCCATCCCTTCTTTTGCAATCTGTATCTAGGATTTATAACCCTCTTAGGCATTGCAACAATCATAGGATCTCTTCTTCCAGTGTTTGACCAACCTGAATTTCGTAGCATTCGTGCATCTCTTTTCTTTGCCATGGGGTTCTCAGGTGTGGCACCGATTCTGCACAAGCTCATCTTGTTTTGGAACCAGCCAGAGGCACTTTATACCACTGTATATGAAGTCTTAATGGGAGCTCTGTACGGGCTTGGAGCCCTGGTTTATGCTTTAAGAGTTCCGGAGCGATGGATACCAGGGAAAGTTGACATTGCAGGGCACAGCCACCAGCTGTTTCACATACTGGTAGTTGCAGGGGCTTTAACTCATTATGGAGCTGGATTAGTATATCTGAAATGGAGGGACCTGGAAGGTTGCTAATAAAGACAACAATCAGAAGATGAACCATGTGTATCTTAGTATCAGTAGTATGATATATCAAACGCAGCAGTAGAATGTATCCATTGTTGTATACCATATTATAATGTAGTGGATACATATAATTTTGTAGAACTGCGGCAAATCTGAAACTGTAATCTGAAAGATGAACCTGTATTTTGTAGAACTCATTTAGCTCCATATAAAAGACAATCAAAATATTGGAGAATGAGACTTGTAGCCTAATTAGTTTCATATATGTCTCTTTATAATTTGTTTATATTTTGATTTTCATATTCATTTTTTAAACGTTATTCAGCCAGCAATCTTGACTGCAAAATATAGCTGTAGGAAGGCCTGGAAGCTGGTCATGATTAGAGGAGATAAGATCCATCGTGGGAATTGTTTGATCAAGATGTACTCAGAATTGACCTTGTGAGTCAAGGTTATATAATACCTTTTCTAAAAGTAAAATAGGTCAATAAGTTGAATTTATCAAAAAATAATAATGAAAAAAATAATTTCATTTCAATAAATAAAAAATAATGGTTTAACACATGACAAATAAATACAAAGTCCAGATTGAAATTAAACCATATCCGAAATTATAATTTATATTGTTGAAATACTTAAAAATATATAATTTAAGGTCGGAAAAAAAAATCGAATAACCTGAAAACGCTATACTAGTCTGCGTAAATACTGTGATAATTTTTAAAATAGACTGGGCTATTCGAACTTGTTAAAATATTATAAAACGGTAGGTGTTATTGTCAAAAAGTTCTTTTACTTTAATAAAATTGTTTTTTTAATATATAAAAAACTAAATACGTACCATATATTCTCTTGTTGTAATAATTAAAAAAAAAAAACAGTTAAAAAGGGGGGGGGGGTGTCATAACTTTGAAAAAAGTGGAGGGGGATCTTGAAATATCCGCCCGGCATCTCCCTCCTCCTTGTGTCCCCCAAGCTTATCTCTCCAACATACACGCCGCCTATATATACACGTACATACAGCTCGTATGCACACCTAACTTTCAATTCACACGACATCAATGCCTGCTTTTCAATTCCACTAAATCTCCTTCCTTATCTCTCTCCCGCTCCCCATTCAGGTAATTATTATATGTAATTATCAATTAATTTATTAAACTGTGTGTTTGTTAAAACAGGAGGATGACGAAATCAGTTAAAGCCAGAGTTTCGGTAGATTCGAGTGAATTGCAGGAGAGCGAGAGAGATTCAAGTGGAAAGGGAAAGAGATTGTGGAAGAAAGTTAAGTATCAGCTTGTTGAGTATCACTCTTTGCCTGCTTATTTGAAGGACAATGAGTTCATTTTAGCTCATTATCGATCCGAGTGGCCGATCAAGCATATCTTTATGAGCATTTTCTCTATTCATAATGAGACCCTCAATGTTTGGACGTAAGTCCACTTTTCCACTTTCATTAACTGTACCTCTTGTGTTTTAAGTTTCCCAATTTCATACCGGTGTTAGTTATGTTGATTTGGTATTGGTTGTTGCATTGATCTTGTTAGATTAAGACATTAAGGGAATAGTTAGTACTTAGTTGTAAGCTTGTAGGCCCTGCGATAAATTCATAATTATATAAATGGAGGTGCAGGTATAGATTTTGTTGAGGTATACTTTTCAGTAGATACGTTGATCTTGTCAGGTGAACATATAATATATTATGATTCTGAGTTTATGCTTTCGTCCAATTTTTTATAAATACAATAGTTTTGTGAGCTTGAAGGTGTCGTTGTATCTTTTTTAATTTGTTAGATTTCAACTCCTTGATGTCAGCAAACACTTTTCACTTAGGCAGATAACTATTAATAACGTACGCTATCGTGTAAATAACAGTATCATTAGCCGCAATAAATATCTATGAATAAAGATACAAACCAGCGGCACTGCATTCTCAGTTCAACCAACAACAATATTCCAAGATACCAATTCACTATACTATGAAGGGATATAATATTGGATTATGAGTTGTATTATTCTTAGAAAACACCCTTTAGCTCTTGTAGCTTCTCGTCAAGAAGCGTAATCTTCTTTTTGGTGTTCTGCAGTCATTTGATCGGCTTCTTCCTCTTCCTTACTCTGACAATTTATACTGCGATGGAGGTTCCAAAAGTTGTTGATAGTTATACCCTACAACATCTGCATGACGTGTTCAGAAAAGCTGACATGCACAAATTGCGTGAGGATCTTTTGACATGTCTTCCTTCCTTTCCCGCCTTTCCAGATCTACACAAATTCCGAGATGCATTGAAGAACTCATCACCATTGACGGATTTACTTATATCAATATCAAACTGGCATATCGTAGAACTCGTAACCAACTGTTTGCCTGAGAGTTTCTCCCACATCAATCACACCGATGTTTGTGTTCTGGTAAGTTCTTCCTTTTGATGATACATTGACAGTTGTTGATTTTAAGTAGGCTTACTCAGGGCCCTTGTGGATCATAGAGCTTATTTCCAGAAGCATCTAAAAATGTGCCTTTAGTAGTAGGAAGTACTTATTTATCTGGAAGTCCCGAAAACACATGGAGGCTCAATCAGTTTGCATAACAGTATCATTTTCACCTCACCATATATCAGTACTTACCAGCCTTGTTGTATAATATTAGTGTATATACTGAATATCATGCCTTAAATATGATATCATGCCTTAAATACAAGTTAAACTTGTCAAAAATTATTCATATATAACTTCTTTTTTTTTTTTTTTGCTTTTTTGTTAAATCATATAAATACTGGAATCATATCACTATTTTTATTAAAAAAAATTGGAAGTAGCAGAAAGGATTTTCAATGTGATAAAAAATTATGAGACCAATAAGAGAGGACTTTGAAAGAAGATAAATAATCTTTTTGCTAATTAAAAGAGGATGGACAACATAGTCAAAAAGATTTATTAGATTGTTTGGTCTTTCTTAAATCAATTATTGATACCTGGAATATTCCATGTCAAGTGCAAAAACTGGCAGATAACCATATGGTGCAAGTTAGTTTGTAGCATCAGATGAGGCTGACCTATGCTTCAGCAGTTACTTGACATGTCTACATCATGATTGCTGCATGATATAATAATAACATCTGTCGTAATTGGCACTTGATCTCCCTTTTGCTTGGTTAAAAATTGATAAGCACGCAATTTAGACTGCCAAATTTTGGGAAAAGACGTGCTTAATTAGCTTATATTAGCATGGTTGGAAGACTTGTCCTGTTGGTGTTATGTAACTATAAAAATATAAAATATAGTAATAACATCAAATTAGGGTGTTTATGCCTAGAGCTATAATAAACTAAAAATCATGAGTAGGAAACATAGACAGTAGAGAGAGACAACATTGCTTGAAAGTGGTTGACTGGAGTTCTTTGAGTGATTGGCTTGAGTCTATCGTGTGGGTGTTCAACATATTTCATGTATCCATATATAAAGGATTTGAGTTATGGAAATAACTGATAATTTATTACTACGGAGCATGTGTTACTTCAATTTTACAGCACCTCACTTTTCTACATTGCTACTTGGCAGCAATCAGTTGTGATTCTTGCATTAGTTTGAAAGTCTATTTTATTAATTTACCACTTAATCAGGCCTTAAACACAAAGCCGCACCTTGTTGTCCTTGACACAAGTATTCTTCTACCTTTTAATATGTATTTGGAATATTAGACTGGTAAGCGCCTTTTAGTAAATGTAACTGATAGTCTGATAGTGTCAAGGGATTTATGATTTAAATCTGTTTATTGACATGAAGGTGGCATCTTTCATGACTGCTGTCTGTTGTTTCAGTAATAGAACTCTATCTCTTCTCTAGATTCTCTTCAGTATATTAGAATTTATTTCGTTTTCAAATTCACACAGTTGGGTTCTACAATAAGTGTGTTCCTTTAACTAAAATAATATCCATAATTGTCTAGCTTGATTTAGTTCTAAAGGAATGATGGAGAAATTCCCACAGATATCTTCTTGTATAAAGTTCTGTAAAAAAATATTTGCTGAAAAGGGAGAGATAATTTCTATATATTATTTTTATGTAGCATAATGTGAAGGATGATATGGTGAGCATGATAGCACCCCACACAACGAGACAGATCACACGATGGCCATTTTATTCCTTCATGGGCGGAGCTATGTTTTGCTTATTGGCAAGCAGTGTGTGCCACTTGTTCTCATGTCACTCCAAGCGGTTAGCATATGTCATGCTTAGGATAGACTATGCTGGGATTGCTGCCTTGATCTCAACATCTTTTTATCCTATCGTTTATTATTCTTTCATGTGCTATCCCTTTTTCTGCATGCTTTACATGGGATTCATAACTATCTTAGGCATTGCCACAGTCTTGGTTTCCCTCCTTCCAGTGTTTGATAGGCCTGAATATCGTACTGTTCGTGCTGCCTTGTTTTTTGGAATGGGCTTTTCCGGGGTGGCACCAGTCCTACACAAGCTTATCTTATTTTCACACCGGCCAGAGGCACTGCATACAACAGGGTACGAGATTTTGATGGGGGTTTTCTATGGCATCGGGGTACTAGTTTATGCAATGAGAATACCAGAGCGATGGATGCCTGGGAAATTTGACATAGCTGGGCATAGCCATCAGCTATTTCATGTACTCGTTGTGGCAGGGGCTTATACCCATTATTGTGCTGGGTTGGTTTACCTGAAGTGGCGGGACATGGAAGGGTGTTAAACATCATCAGCAACGTAGTCTAATATATGTAATTGTAATGCCTTCAATATTAATGATTAAAAGTTTGCTGTTGTAGTACATTAAATAATCTCAACAATATGTAAACCGGTGTGCTTCTTACAAATGTATATGTCATATACATCGGCTGCTTTTGGTATTTATGTTTAATGTTTAGTTTACTCAGGTTAAAAATATTGGAGTAAAAAGCGAAATAAATGGAAGAAACAAAAATGGTTGGGAGCAAATTTAGCGAATAGCGAAAGTCATTAATGTATTGCAGTATACTTGAAGCTCAGAAACTAGGGAGAACTGCGTGAAGTGCTCTTGCCAACTGAAGCTGTACGATGGTCAAGAGCCACACAAGCCTTTATGAACAGCATATTATGATTTATGGAGGTTTCCAATGTTGGTTAACTCAAGTTATTTGCTGTCTTGTGTTAATATAACATCGTTAACGTTTTTTCCAAAATAATATCGTTATAAAACTAATATTATACAACTTAAATTTTTATAAAAATTCTTTTATAATAATACTAGTTTCTATCATTTTTATAAATATTTTTTTATAACAGTACTAATTTCTATCATGTATGATCGGAGATGGTCAAAAAATGTGAAAGATGGTCAAAAAATCTGAAACCCGAAATTTCGTCAGATTCGATCCGGAAAAAAGCCTGAAAGGTCCGATCCGAAAAAAAAGCCCGGCCCGGTTCGGCCCGACCGGCAGGCCTTAAACGGACCTCCTTTTTTTTTTTTTTTTAAAATCCGGCTCGAACCCAAAATTCGAAAAATCCGGATAAAAGCCTTCTTCAAAAAAAGCCGGGATAAAAGCCCGATTCGGTCCAGATAAAAATCAAGGCTTTTTTAAAGGGCCCGGATAAAAATTTAATTTTTTATATAAAATTTAAAAAAATACAATATATTTTATAAAATTTTAAAACTATATTATAAAATTAGAAGCAATTAAGATATATTTGATTGGTTTGTCGATTTCTTACAATAAATAACTACTGTTAGTACCATAATATTAAAGAATATTGAAGAATGGGAACAGTTGAATGTAATATTAAAGAGTTTGTTTAGGTATCTAAATTACTCCCTCTCATATTTCGAGATATTATTTCTTTCTGTACCTAAACTACTCACAGATCGAGTCACAAAATATAAACTAATATTTAATATATAAATAAAAAAGCCTGGATAAATCTCGGTTCGGCCCGATTCGGCCTGGCCCGCGTGTCTAAAACAGACATCATATTTTACAGGAAGCCCGGACGGACCTGACCCGATTTTTAGAAAAGCCGGGACTATCTGTTTCTAAAAAAATCGGCTTTTTAAAATCCGCATAAAGCCCAATCCGATGGAATTTTTGTGCATCTCTATATGTGATGCACATATATTTTTTTAATATTACATTATTTTCTGGTTTTTTATTTAAGTTGAAATTAAATAAAATTACCCGTGTTATTTTAAAAAGTAAAAAAAAATTGTTATTTAAATTAGAAAAGGTAATGTTTTTTAGTTGAAAAAGTTAATTGATTAGTTATTAGTAATTATAATATTTTATTTTATTTTATTAAATAGAATTGTATGTGATATTTTTGGAAAATGAGGTATTTAATTGGGAAAAATAAAAAAAATAACGTGTTTTAGTTAAAAAAGGGTAATTAGTATATATACTAATTAGGATTAGAATAAGAATTATTAATAATTATAATATTTTATTTTATTAAATAAAATTACCCTTTTGATATTTTTTGGAAAGAAGGTGCTTTAATTGGAAAAAAAAAAACGTGTTTTATTTTTATTTTATTTTTTTGACAGTAGAAGTTGGGAGAACCAAGTCCAGGAAAAAAAAAATTAAGAAACATCACTTCTCAGAAGAGAGGATAATGCAGGAGGAGGGTCAGCAACCCATGAAAGAGGGAAAATTTTTAGGAGAACTTGTTTTTGCAATCTAGTGAGCCACTTTATCATAGATGTGAGGCTCAAATAAGAAGGAAATACTTAAAGCATAAGCCATAGCTTTGATATCTTCGGTTAAAGGAGCACATTCCCAAGGAGAAATCCTCTTAGACGTCAATAAATCAATAACTATTTTGTAATCAGATTCCACAATTGATTGGAGAACTTGACTCTGACTAATAATTGAGCAAGCCTCACGAATGGCAAAGAGTTCAGTTTGAAGAGTAGATGTAGCATTTACACAGTAACTAGTACTGTCCACCATATGATCATCAGATTTTTCTCCCAAAAATTCCAATAATCGCAGAATCTCGATTAAAAGCACCATCACAATTATACTTCACCAACGAAGCACGGGGAGGGATCCACTGCAATGGATAATTTTTAATGATGGTATGAGAGATCAGGCTAGAAGATTCTTACAAGCTTGAAAATTCTAATTGAGTTTGAGAACTAGATCTGACAACTGAAACTGGACATAACAAAGTATCCGCAAAATATAATTTATTTCTAGCTCTTCAAATCAATCAACTAATAAAACCAAAATTGGATAAAAGAATAAGGCCTCCTTTCGCGATTCTGTCACTGAAAGCAAAGAGCTTAACCATTGAACCACTCTATGCGTAGAAGGGGAAGGTGGAATGAGGGCCAGCGGGTTGGAAAACCAAACAAGACGAGTCCAGCTACATTCAAAAAGCATGTGCTCTACGGTTTCAGCTTTATCATTGCAAATAAAACAAATGGGAGTGGAGGAACACTTTCTTCTAAACAAGTTAACATTTGTCGCTTATGCATTATAAAATACCTTTCACATGAACGTTTATATCTTTGGTTGAGTAGAAATTGACCAAATTAGATCTCAGAAAAATTTATCAGGCACAGAAGAAGACGAACGATGGTCAACGGCACGACACCTACAACTGTCCAACGCAATTTGGTAGCCTAATTTAATTGAATAAATACCATTTTTAGTGAAATGCCAAACCAACATATCCCTAACTTCCGTATGACTTAGAGGAATAACTTTGATTTTATCTATTGTCTGAAGAGATACATGATCTTCCATATTCCTGCAGTGGTAAAGCCAGCAACAAAACAAGAATTGTCAAAAGGCCCTTTGTCATCTTGAGTACAAAAATTAGAAGAATTAGGAATCAAACTATCACACCAAATCTAATACTTTTGCCCTTTTTAACTTGTCAATGAAGACTAGCCAACAAAACCTTCCTAGCTTGCAAGAGACTATTCCAAATCCACGAAGCTTTAGGGCCTTTAACACCCGTAAGAAATTTTTTTGGGGGAAAGTAGATACCTTCGAGAACATGGGCCTAAAACGACGAAGGATTAATGAGAAGTCTCCAGTATTGCTTAGCTAACAAAGCAAGATTGAAGGCTTTCAATCTTTAAAACTCATCCCACCTTCAAATTTTAGATTTGTTAGAATCTCCCATTTATGCCAATGAACGCTTCTACTATGAGGATCACCTCCCTATCAAAAATTGCGAATAACAATCAAAATCTTTTTTTATAAACTTTTGTGGTAGAAGAAAACGGTGCATAGCATAAGAGGGAATAACATTTACAACAGCTTTGATTAAAATTTCTCTTCCTGCTTGAGACAGAACTTTTAGTTTCCACCCTGTATTTTTTTCAAAACCTTTTCAATAATGTAGCTAAAAACCTCAGATTTGTGTCTACCAATACTAGCAGGGATACCTAAATACTTTCCTAAAACAACCACTTTTGAAATCTGCAGAATCTGAACTATATGCCTTTTAAGATACAGGGATGTATAGAGGAAAAGCAATCGAAGACTTCTGATAGTCGACTTGTTGAACAAATGCAAAGTAATACTCGTCGATAAAATTAACTAAATTTGATGCAACCAACTCATTAGCATGCAAAAAAAAAAAAACAAAGAATCGTCAGCAAATAAAATATGATAAACAAAGGAGCATTCTCTTGCCATCTTAATACTAATTATGAAGCTATTCTCAGTAGCATGTAAGAGTGAACGAGATAAAACATCATGCATTAACAAAAACAAATAAGGAGAGATGGGATCGTCCTGCCGAATACCTTTTTGAGGCTGAATGGAACAAAAAGTTTTATCACTTACTTGAAATTCTAAAAAAGTAATAGATATACATTAAAAAAACCACGACTGGCAGGTAGCTGAAAATCCCATTTTATTCATAATTGCTAGAAGGAAATCTTATTTCACTCGATCAAAAGCCTTATTTAAATCAAGTTTTATTACCATTTCTGCTATATAACCTTTTTTCTTGTGATTAACATAATGATAACACTCATGTGGTACCACAATGCAGTCTTGGATCAGCCTTCCAGGGATGAAAGCAGATTGTTGAAGAGTAATCAGTCTTTTCATGAATGGCTTTAGCCTATTTGTCAAAATTTTTGAGATTATACGTTTAACAAAAGCGTAAAGACTAATAGGTCTGAAATGCCCCAGCTTTTCAGGATTTGGAATCTTAGAAATAAGCACCACATGCGGGATATTGAGAGAGGGAGATAAAGTCCCTGTACTGAAAAATTCTTTAACCGCCAAACATAGTTGGGTACCAACAATATCCCAATATTTTTGAAAAACGAAACCTGGATATACATCATTCTCTCCTCTTTTAAAGCACTTAACAGCTTTTAAGATTTCTTCATCAACTACAGCCTTACACAAAGACTGATTCATATCCTCAGAATTGAGATGTTGAACCAAAGAGATCAAACGAGAAAAATCCCTATTACCAGCGGATCGAAAACTATTAGCAAAATGATTTTTGACTGCACTTTTTAGATTAGGTTGAGATGTAATCCAACGCCCATCCTTAGTCTGAAGTTTAACAACTTTATTTCTCTGCTTTCGATGAGAAGCTATAAGATGGAAAAAACAAGAGTTTGAATCTTCGAAATTTATCCAGTTCAATCTTGCTCTTTGATGCCAAAACATTTCTTCCCTGATCCAAAGCTCATCAATTTGAGCTAAAATTTGCCTCTGAAGCCGAAAGTTCGCATTATTGGGCGGTTGATTCTGAATCACTACTAGAAGATCAGTTAAGGATTTAATAGCCAGCTTATTATTCCCAAAAGACTCTTTGCTCCACTTAATTAAAGTAAAACTGCATAATTTAAGATTCACCAACAGAAGTTCTGTCAAACGATCGAACCCATGTTATTTCGAGTTTGCCAATTAAGCTTTATGAGATTTTCATACTAATTCAACTGAATTTACATAGTTTCAAATCTAAACCTTCTTTAACGATGCCGATGAGACTCTATGTTGGGCAGTAACGGAGTGTGATCACTGAGGCTCACGAGTAAGCAAACATAAAGGATATAGCTCCATCCAATTTGCATTAACAAGAAGCCAATCAATCCTTTCAAAATAAATTTTAGTTGAAAAAAATAACTAGTTTTTATATACTAATCGAATTAAAATAGGTTTAAAATAAGTAGTTCCTAAATAATTAAGTAAGATCAGTTAAATAAAAATAACATGAATAATTAAGTAAAGGTAATTAAATAATTTCATTAAATACAACCGACCACCAATCTTTAATGTTTCGTTTATTGTAAAATAGTATAACATAAATAGATTTTGACCTAATATTCACATTGGTACGGTTAAATTATTAAAATATACATTAAATATGATTACAGGCCTTACTAATAAAAAGAGTTTGTGTAGTGTTTTTTAGAAATTCCAAACTCAATAATAATAATAATAATAATAATAATAATAATAATAATTATTATTATTATTATTATTATTTCCAAGTTGCAAATTACGACAGAGCTAACACATAAGTGGAGAAAACGACGTCGGTTGAGTCGTTTAGACAACTACAACACAGAAGAAAAAGAAACAACTCATCATCACCATCTCAGCTTGACCCCCACCATTTCAATCACCTCCCAATCAAAAATGTCATGGTTCGCCAAATCACTTGCCACTCTCAATCTCGACGACGAAGACGAAGACGATGCCTCCTCTTCAACCCAGCCCAATCACCCCACCGAGTCACCAACTCACCCCAACTCGAACCCAACCGACTCACTCCCCACCGATTCATCTAATCGCGGCGTCAAAGAAGACTTATCCGAACTCACTAAAACCCTAACTCGTAATTTCTGGGGAGTCGCCTCGTTTCTCGCGCCTCCCCCACCCTCTTCTTCCGATTCGGACCCTACCGGATCCGATCCGGATGAATCCGACTCTCCTTTGATCCCTAATATTCGTAACGACTTTGCGGAGATAGGGGGGAAGTTTCGCAGTGGGATTACCAAGATTTCTAGTAATATGGCTGTTGTTTCCGAGATTACGACTAAGATGGCTTCTAATTTTCTTCAATTGGGGGTGGAGGGTGACCAGGAGAGGGATTATTATGAGTTTGGAGCTGTCGGTGTTACGGATAGAGTGGTGGATTTTGTTAGAGATGTCGTTATGCATCCCGAGACTTGGCTGGATTTTCCTTTGCCTGATAATGATCACGAGGAAGGTGATTTCCGTTTTTTCTTTGTTTTACTGTGTTAAATGTGTGTTTAGTACTGTTAATTAAGCTCATTAGATTGAGTGTTCGAGTTTATTTAAAATTTTGCTTACTTTATTAAGTCCAAGGAAATGATTAGTTAAGTTAAGTTATTTGAGCTGTGTTAAGTACATGTTAGAATTTTGAGGTTAAAAGTTATGGTCTTGCTGTGTTACATGTTGATATCTGATATGAGAATTTATTTTTAAATATAGAGTTTTTGTATTGACAAATAAATGCGCAATCTATAAATTTAAGTAGGGATATATTGTTTATCTAATATATGAGTGTGCCAATTGGAAGCCTTTGAATGTGAGTGTGTCACGATGCATTTGGAGAAATTGCATCAATCCCAAATCGTAAACATTGTCCTCACTATGAACTATGAAAAAGACTACAACTACCGTGAAGAGGGGGTTGTTTTGTATAATTTTTTTATGCATATGTACTTTTTTTAGTTTTACCGAGTACTTTTGTTTTAGCAGATTTTGACATGTCTGATGCTCAGCAAGAGCATGCACTGGCTGTTGAGCGACTTGTGCCAAGATTGGCAGCTCTGAGAATGGAACTTTGTCCAGGTTATATGAGTGAGACTTGCTTTTGGAAGATATACTTTGTACTTTTGCATCCTAGACTTGATCAACATGATACTGAAGTTTTGTCAACGCCAGAGGTAAGTCGGTATTGCATAATTTAGTATTAGTTGTTTTGGTTTCAAGTGTCTTCCATCTGACAAGATATCTGTGGCTTGGAAACACCATATCAGTGCTTCAATGTCTACTTATATTAAATATTAATACTTGAATAGTTGAATCTCTGAAGCTGTTATGCTTGTGTAGAGTTTGGATGATAATATTTGATTCATTCTGGGGATTTTATGCCATAAAAGAAAAATTCAGGATACTAAGAAGCCTCTCAAACTGGAAAGAGAGATGTGTATGTCTCTTTCATCGACCTCTGCAAACGTTTGATTTTCAAATTAGCTGGTGCAGGTGGTGTGATAGTATCCATGCCTTTATGGAGCTATGTCATAGATGTTATGTGGCTTAAACACGTATCATATAGCTCGTACGCCACCTCTCCCTCCCTTTAAATGCCTTCCATTTAAATCATAATCAATGTCTTAGTCGGTTAAGCTTGCTTTATTTTCTCAGAAAAAACTTTTCTTGCTTATGCTAGGGCATATGGATCTACCCTGTGAATGGTGTTGAAACTTGGAACTTAGACCCACCCATGTATGGTTTTGGCTCTTTAAACCTGTTCCTCTGAATTAAACCTGTTAACGGAGACCATTGATCATGTCAATATAAATCCTTGCCTCCTCAGTGACTTAGGATTTAACTTTAGACCATTATGAGGGAATTTGATGTAGGACAAAAGAAACTTGAAATTATAAATTTACAAGGGAAAGGTATAGGAGGCTTTGGAAGCACATTTGATTAGTTTTATTGGTTATAATCCCATTAAAATATCATTACTTGTACTTTCTATGAGTTTTGTACACATATTTTCATGTTCTTCAGGAGATATTGTATCAACTGAGGTTGCATAAATAGACTTCAGTAGCATTTAAGTAACTAATATAGCCCTTTGAAGGAAGCAAACTCTGGGATACAGTAAATAACAGTCTGTCTGTAGCTCCTACAGTCCTACTTGGACAAGTAGAATTACCGACTATGATATATCGTGATATTATTTGACAGTCCTTGTGTGTGGTTAGTCCAGAATAAAAAACAATGCTGCCTTTACCGCTTAAACCATTATTCAGATGGCTTAGCCAAGGTCAGAATAGTTTGAGATACACTTTCTTTTGTTTTTGTTTTTTTTGAAAGAAGATGATAGTTCATTAATTGTTAATGCAACGGCAATCGTACCAGAAGTCCTTGAAGTTGTTGAATATGCCATAAGTGGTGATGGAACCCTTTGTTTTAAAGCTTTATTTTTAGGGCACTCCCAACGCTCGTACTTATTAACTTTATCTTAAACTTACACCATCAAAATTGCTGTGTAACATACCCAGTGGTGTGGCTTGCCAATTAACAATTGTAACATTGGTAATATTATATGTTTGTCCCATTTATGGTAACAAGACGTTTGATTTTTTTAGATTTTTGGATTAACTAGGCGGGTTGTGAATAACCATGGAACTTGATTGAATGCAGATTGTGAAAGCTAGATCTCTGCTGACACAGAATAATTTAAGGAATCATACTTCTGCAAACCCAGAACAGGACTACTCAAATAGGGACACACCATCTATTGAAGAAGACGTGAAGTCACCAGCTGAAAACCTTCCTTCTGCATCGTCTTCTAGTCAAATAAAGTCTGTACCTTCTAATATATCTGCTTTGGAGTCAGCTCCCCTAGAAGCTGACATCGAGACAGAGAAGCATCCTGTTTCCGTAAATGAAGTTCAAATTGTTGACAAGTCCGTCATCCAAGAAGAGAATGTGGTTCAGAACAAAAAGCAAAACCTGAAATCTGTTTCCTCTTCTAACGTCCTTGGGGAAACAGATGAAGATGATGCAGATGATTGGTTGAAGGAGGAAACTTCAGAAACAGTTAGTTCAAGTGATAAGATTATCCCTATTGATAATGATGAGGATGTCTCATTCAGTGATCTTGAAGATGAAGGAGATGTTCCCACAAGTTACAAGAAAAAAGAGTCGCGAGATTGGGTTCAGTTAGATGGGTCAAAGCAGAACAGGCATGAAACCTGAAAACAAGGATTCTAGTGACTGGCTCGACCTGGATGAGATTGAAGTTGAATAATTTCAGCCTTAAAGCAATATATATCAACGAAAGAGAGTTTTTATGCTCTGATGTGAATACGGTTTTCTGTTTATTGAGTCCGCGCGAGGCCTCAAAGACTTTATATCTGTACATAAAATCATATATTTTGTGAAGATGTGTCTGCTTTTATCATCTTTCATGTTATTTTTCGGAATTCCTGGACTTGGTTAAGTTATTATCAGATAAAGAATGCTGATGACTTATTTGGAACGACGAACCCCTTTTCAGTGCACAAAGTATTCAGTTTTCTTATATCCATTTTGGTGTAACCTGACTTCTATTATGTTTGTTCCGTTAATTTGTAAGGAATAAGAATTATATATGAACTCTCTATAGCTTACAGTCATTATGTTTGAAATATTTATCTTATTGTATAATTATTTATAAAATGATGTGAATAATTACTTTTTAATTATTCTATAATTAAGTTTGAGAAGAACATTAGTAACATGAAATATTTATCTTCTTTTATAGTTATAAAAAAAAAAAAAAGAAGGATTCCTGTGTAAGTAATAAATTTTAAATTAAAAAATGTGAGAAATGTCACTTTCCAAAACGGTTCATTCTCTAATGTTAATGCGTAAGGTGCATACTTGGTAATTTTACTAATAATAAGATAAAATTTCGCAATGCATAATATGCAAAAATAAATGTGACGGAAATATTCTGGGAATGGATTCCGGTTCACTAAATTTAACATAGTGGTAATTCCATAATATTGTATATTATCCTTGCATGTGTAATTGATGTTTCCTTTGTATAGATGAAATTAGTACGAGGAGATGGAAGTAAGAAGTAAAATAACACAGGACAGCACGCCATGATGGAAGCCTATCATAAACCAAAATATTAACTTACCACCAGATTTGACTTTGATATAAAGAAGATGGGTCCTCTCTCTAGCCATTTGCTCTAATCCACTCAACCCCCTCTATATTTCCAGATAACTCTGCAACCGCTTATTACACACATACACATGAATCATACGTGAAGAAGATACGAAAGTGTGAATTCTCTTAGATTATCCAGTAGAGAAAAGGACAACATACTCGTCGTAGATATGGTTACTTGTGATTCACTATTAACATTTGTTTGCATTGTTTCAAGTGGATGACCTCACAAACTGGAATTCTATTCGTGCTCTTCTTTTCTTTTCTTTACTCCATCATCCTATCATCCCAGCTGCAACTACTTTAACGTCATCACCTTTTTCCTTTCACAGGTGCGTTAGTTCGTGCACATGTCTTTATCCGTTTTCGGTTTTATATTCATCCACTAGAATTTATCCCTGTATTTATAGGATTTGTCCAACAACTGAATTCTTGATTACGGTTGATGGATATGCGAATTGTACAAAAGGGTTTGGATTATACGCTAAAACGAAAGAAGTGGGTTTATCTTGTTGCAGCTTTGAGTTTTTCTGGTTATGGTGCTTATAAAGTTTATAATTTACCTACTGTTGTTAGAAGGAAGGAAAGGTTGTTGAAAGTTTTAGGTGCTTTTATTTCTCTTGCTGAAGTAGTGGCTGATTCTGCTGAGGCGATTGGGATTGTTTCCAAAGATTTTAATGAATTTGTTAAATCTGATTCTGATCAAGTTCCGAACAGTTTGAGGCAAATTTCTAAGCTTACAATGTCTGAAGAATTTACAGCACCTGTGAGTGGGATCACGAGGGCTATTGCTGTTGGAATTCTTCGGGGATATCAATCCGAGCAGGCTAAGAATGTGGATGATTCGGTTGGTAGTGGTGATTCAAGTTTAGCTGACCGGGTTTTTGATAAGCTTTTCTCGAAAGCTGGTTGTGGTTTTGCTTCTGTTGTTGTTGGGAGTTTTGCTCGCAACATGGTAATGGCTTTATCTGACAGTTATGGAGGTAAACGGAATGATAGTTCTGATATGGCATCCAGTAGCATGCCAGGATGGGTTGAAGTTGCGTGTGATGAGAAGTTCAGGAATCTGATGGCGGATTCTATCCAGTTATTTGTGAGCACTGCAGTTGCTGCTTATCTTGAAAAAACCATGGACATCAACACCTACGATGAGTTCTTTACAGGATTGACTAATCCAAAGCACGAAACACAAGTTAGGGAGACACTAGCAACGATTTGTAATGGTGCAGTGGAAACCTTTGTTAGAACATCTCACCAGGTCTTAACAAGTGCAAGTTCAAATGCTAATTCTAATTCTAATTCAGCTATGGATCTTAGAGTTGGCCATAGTAGAATAAAGCAAAAGCTTGACGGGGAAGAATCACAACCAAGTGAATTTGCCAGAAATGAATCAGCTGATGAGAATCAGGATTCTGGATGGGTGAATAAAATGTATTCAACTTTGGCAGTACCTAGCAATAGGAGTTTCGTTCTTGATATGACTGGAAGGGTAACTTTTGAAACAGTTCGATCATTCCTGGATTTTTTGCTGGAAAAGCTGTCGGACGGTGTGAGAAGTAATCTTAATGTCGCCCATGAGGAGGTGATCGATAAGGGATTTGAGGCTTATAGATATGTTACCGCCAAGTCTTCTACTATTGTTACTATATGTCTCTCTTTGTGCTTGCATATATTAGATGGTCCGTGGATTTTAGTCCGAACCTATTAATTTTTTTCACTCATTTCATACTGGGTCATCTGTTTGTCAATTTGTTTGATTTGTTCCATGCCTGATAGAACCATATGTATAGTTTCTCTGTATAGTGTGCAATTATGTGTGTCCATACCCGGAAACCATACCAGGATGAACAATTTAGGTGTGGTCAATTGGGACAGACTGGACAGTGAAACAGAGTGTATGTTTATACTTGTGCATCTTCTTCATTATAATGTAAAACCACCAGTAAAATACTATTTTTTATACCTTGATCCTTTTATTAGTGGATAAGCTTGTAGTTCATCAATATTAAACATGCCACATATACTATTATAATATAATAATATTATTTAATTATAGATTGTTCCTAGTTTCCTCGTAATAAAAACATATTCCTGTAGTGGGTTACAGGCATAAATCAACACTGCCGAATCAGTGATCAACATTTACCTAACGCTGTGTTCCATAAACTTTTTGGGAGAGAAGAGAAAATAAAGTTGAAGATTTGATTTCTTCCCCAAAAAAATTTTCAAGGAAGAAAAGAAAAGATTTTTACAAATTTGGAAAGAAAATTCTATTATATTTGTCCTCAAAATCTTCTTCCCACTTTTGAAAAGATTGAGAGAGAAAAAAAAATAACTCATTTTCCATTCTTTTCTTTTCCTCCGTTGATTCTGGAACAGTGTAAATGTTTTTTTTGAGAGAATTGCATTTTACACCCCTTAACTTTGGCCATATTTCGCTTTTGTATACCTACTTTCAAAAATTGCACCTTGCATCCCTCTTCTTTAAAATTCGATTTAACATGCACCTTTCTGACCTAATTATGTTAATTATTTAGCCCTAATTGTTATCTTCTACAATACATTTCACATTTTTTCTTCAAAAACAGATTAAAATATATTGTAGAAGACAACAATTTGAGCTAAATAATTGACGGAATTACGCAAAAAGGGTGCAAGTTGAATCGGATTTTAAAGAAGGAAGATGCAAACTGCAATTTTTGAAGTAGGTATACAAAAGTGATTTTTGACCAAAAATAAAGGGTGCAAAATGCAATTCCCTCATGTTTTTTCTTTCAAGTTAGCAGATAAATAACCATCTAAAAACTACCATCATTTCCTTAAAAGTTTGTATGATCATCTCATATTTTACCATTTTTATTTTGATTCTAAGCTTAATGAAAATATCTATAATCTAATTACGACCAGAGTTTTGTATACCTCTATTTCCATACCTTGATCCAATTAGCAGATCTTACCAATCCTAGGAGATCTTACCAACCATGAAAATCACTAAAAGAGTCGCAGCATTTTTCTTCGGTTTGCTAAAAGAATGGGCATATTTATATATGAATAAGCGGGGTACTGCGAAAGAGAGGATAATAACGTGTAAAAATCTCCTAGTCACACAATGGTTCAACTGTTTCAAGCTTCCAGATATCAAAGAACTCTGCAAATGAGCACACAATTATACTAACATTAATAAACTAAAATGACACATGTATTCATGTGTAACTAAATAGGGTCAATTACACAAATATATATAGTGACATCAGGACCAATACATGAGTTTAAAAGATCTGTCTCACGAATTGCAGAGTCAAAACGACAATTTCACTGAATAAAGGGAATGGAAAACAGTAACTTATATCTAACCAAAACTAGTTTAGAGAACTCTAACTTGTAATTTCTGCTCTCCTGCTATGAATTAGAAGACAAGAGCAGTAGATATTAACTTGAAATTAGCTACTTGGAGCTGGCGTTATTTTCCCTTAGCAGCCGCCTCTTCCTCGAGTTTTGCTTTCCAGTGAGCTTCAAGAGGGGGTCCAAATATGTATTTTCCAGTAACAACTCCAAGGCTACAAAACCAATAAATTATTGACCATTTTAGCTCAAGTTCTAAAAACACATTGAGCAAAATATAACTGTGCATTGATCAAAAGTAGAAGTAAACACAACTCCAAAAGTCAACCACCACTGTTTGCTGTATATATATCCATCTTATGTCCGTAGTTGATACTTAATACTTAGAAGCAAACACGACTTCAAATGTTTAGAATGCAAAAATTTGGCAAGTGTGCTCGAACATAACTACAGAGATCTAGATGATTCTGATATTGCAAAGCCCAAATACTTTGTATTCTGGAAAAGAGATTCGCATTAAAGAACAAAAAAAAGGGCGACCAGATGTTTTTGTCTCTTTATATAATCTGTCCATGGAGTCTATTTCCTAGAAAAAAAAATTGCACTAAAAATATAACATAACTGAAGTTTTCTCACAAAGCCTAAAAGTAATTGAATAAATTCTCCCTCCTGCGGGGGTTTCTACTGATGATCATGATTCAAGAATGTAATCATAGCTAACATTCATGCCGGCCACCGATTTTATCAAAAATAAAAAATAAATCAAATCTTTCACATGGTTTACAGTACACCACAATACTCTGAACCCTTAGGAATTTATTAGATCAAATTTACACCATCTGTCGGTCGTGAAATACCTTTTCTGTCAACTGTAAATCATGATTTACCAATGTATGCTCCATAAACAACACATACATTTAGAACCTACATTTTGCGATTTTAATACGCAAACAGCTAAATCAGCAAGCATATGCAAACTTACTCTTCATCCGTTTAAATTTTCTGGCTCAAATGAACCGACATTATTTTGGAAATCAAAAAGGGTTTTTTCTCGACTAGGTTGGCAACACAACCTGAGTACAGTTTGTTTTCAGTTGTTATTGTAATTGAGTCGTGAGTAGAACTTGTATTTGGGCTGTTGGTGTCTAAGCAAGCCCAAAACTAAATAAATCATCATGTTGGCAAACAGATCAAGCTCGACTAGATTCAGCTCGATTCGAAATGTCAATTTTTAACTAGGAACAAACAAATAAGTCTAAAACAAACCACCATTTTGCAATTTCTACATAAAGCTGTCTGTACATGGTATTAATTAGCAAAATTTAGGAAGTTCAGTAGGGTAAAGCTTGAGAAAATGATTATGATAGAGAGACACAAGCAATGAATAAATGCACAAAACACAGAGTATAAAATATGTATGGAGAGAGAGAGAGAGAGAGAGAGAGAGAGATACATGACGGCTCCAGCGACACGTGCTAGGGCCCATCTCCGTCGTCGATTCAATAACATCCTCTCTCCCCACCCTTCTCTCTCTCTCTCTCTCTCTCTCTCTCTCTCTGGCCTCTGCTGTGCTGTGTGTGTGTTCGGATCTTCTAATCGGGTCTTTGGATCCAGCTGGTTATTTTACTTTAGCCTTCCATCTTCATATTTAAAGCCCAGTCCAACTATATTTACTGCCATACATTTCACAAATAGGCCCAATCTATTGCCTTTTCTAGAAAGAGATATCGACGTATGAAATTTATATAATTTTTTTTGTGCTAGTTTGTTTTTCAATTCTATAAAACACATTTATGTTTATATAATTGTTTTATTTTAATTCAAATCTAGTTCTTCAACGTTTCTAGGAAAATTTTAGAAGCACGTAACTTGAAATTTGGATTCAGATTTAATATTATAGGAAATTTTTAAGTTTAAAGATAATAGGCAGTGTCGTGTAATATTATTTTTGTTAATAATTTAAATGTTTATAATTGCACAAGCCTATAAGGTATCTACAAAATGTTGACAAATGTTTATCAGTTCATTATATAAAATTGTTAAGAACTGAACCATAATCTTTGATTTTACTGAGTAATTAATTTCTTGTCAATATTTGCAGTACTACAAATTTAGGATGTCTTTGAGTTAACTTGATTCTTATTGTTTTTAAAAAATAAATTGTTTTCGCTCAATTTTCTCGTTAATTTGTATTGATTGCTCAGTGCTTTGTTCTTCATTTTTAGTTTGTGTAGCTGTTAATTACAAGTTATTAATATTTATAGATTATAAGATGATAATTATCGAGTGAAATTAGTCTTTTTTATGTTGTACGAGATATGTTTGATGAATTGTCTGAATGAGGACTTGTTTTTGTACTTTTTACGGGTTCTTATTAGAAACTTAGTTGAGATATTAGTTGAACTTATGTTCAAGAAATTGTTGAGTTTTGAGTGGAATTTTTCTTGTTTGTTGGAGACATTTTATCGTTGGTTTGTTTTGGTGCCTGGTGGAATGAATGTACTGATTACTTGCTTGGAGTTTGATGGTGGTGGAGGTGTTCGTAAGTTTTCGCTTGATTTCTAGTTCATTTTTTTGATCGGAATTTTCTTTGGTCGGAAATGGTAGTTATTGTTAGTCCATTTTTAGTGCCTCTACATGTCGTAATTGGTGGATTAATTGATTATGATTTGTTTTGGATTACTTTGTCGATTAGAGTTGATAATGATGGTTGGATTTTATGATTAATACTTAATTATATTCTTTGGAGTAGATTTTTATCAATTTGTCTGAATTTTTGTTTGATTGGTCAATTATTATTTCAATTAGAGTTGATATTGATGGTTGGATTTTATTGATTAATGCTTAATTATATTCTTTGGAGTAGATTTCTCTTATTTAGATCAATTTGTCTGAATTTTTGTTTGATTAGTCAATTATTATTTCAATTTAAGCATTTTGTTTAGGCGTTTTATGGTAATGTTATCAAGGTTCTGATTCTAGTTTAAATATAATTTAGGTTTTTTTGTCAGTGTTATCAATGTTTTGACTTGCTTTAATATAATGTATATTTTCTTTTTTTAGAAACGAAATCTTTTAATAATAAGGTGTTTTTTGAAAAATGGAATGTGTCATGAAAGGTGACTTATTGTGCCTACACAGTGGCAGTGCCATATTTGATAGCTTTTGACCCAATATTGTGGTATTTATAGTCATTAATGACTGATTGTGCACCCAATATTGTGGTATTTATAGTCATTAATGACTGATTGTGCACTATTATAGTGACTTCTAACTTGTGTCTAACCAAGGAATTTTCCTTTGGTTAGAATTTTCCTTTTTTATTTTTATTTTTTGTTTATATATATATATATAAACAAAAAAATTTATATTTATATTTATATGTATATTGAAAGTTTGTAGTTCTTGTCATTTTATTTTTGTGAATATTATTTTAAATTTCTCATATTTGAATTTACTATAAGATCTTTTTTTATTTTTCAGGTCAGCGGGCTTGGAGTAGGTTTACTATAAAGTTTTAGAGAGAATTGCATTTTGCACCCCTTAACTTTGGTCAAAAATCACTTTTGTATACATACTTTCAGAAATTGCAGCTCGCATCCTTCTTCTTTAAAACC